>PVKN010035207.1:0-11678 GCA_004027915.1 Capromys pilorides | reverse complement strand
AATTATGTCATTTTAAGTAACACTAGCAACTATAACAATACCATACCCAGCTTCTTCTGAATGGTCTCCAGGATGCTGTCAGAGTCTCGCAGCATGCAAGGTGTAGTAGTGCAGACCTGAATGTGGTACTTCCCAACTGGCTTCCGGTTGTACATTGTATAAAAAGTCGCTACTTCATATACTCTCATCGGAGGTACTTGTAAAACTTCTGCAACCTAAAATATTAGGAAATTTTTAAAGAAGATAATTACAGTGTTTATTAATTGAACTTTGGTATTTCATTAAAAAAAAAATTTCAGTGCTGTCTCAACTTGGTAAAAACAAAAAAGTTGTAAAAGCAGAACATATATTTGTATCTGGTAACTGTGATATATATATATATATGCCCTTGAGTTCTTGCAAATATCTTACACTTAACAAAGAATCCACAACACCAGTACCACTTCTTACTCTTCTCCTCCTTATCTCACCAGCCCAGAAGGTCCTCTTTTCTCTAAATCTTTCATAAATTATGAATTTGTACTTTCATCATTCCAGCTGATACTTTTTAATTTGAATTCTCTACAAGGCAAAAATTTAACAGTGAACTGCCAATGAAGGGAGGTCTGATTTATTTTCAGCTCTTCACCAGTTTTTAAAACTAGCCTAATGTGACTGGCAATATATAGTATGCAGAAATGGTAGGGCAACCTAAAATAGGTGGACTCTAGTATCACTATTAGCTCATATTTGTTTATATATATAATTTGCACATTTAAATATGTCAACTAAAATTTGTTATTTTTACCTCACCTCTCCAGAATAATCCAAAATACTACTTCTAGGGCAGGTGAGATGGCTCAATGGTCTAAAGCGCCAGCTTAGGAAAGCTTAGGCAACCGCAGGTACCACAGTTCGATTCCCAGCACCACATGCTGCATCAGTCTACCCCCAGGGCAGGCTGAGCCAGCCATTAAAAAAAAAAAACCTATTTCATATCACAGTACTTTATACAAGCCTAGATCTTAGAAGAGCAGCATTTCCTAATCCTTCATATATCAAAGAAATTACAAGAAAAAAAATTACATGATTGCTCTTAGCATACCTCTCTTAGAACAGTATAAATGGAAAACATGGCTTCAGGTGTTAGTGCTGATCTTTGTTCCCCTACCACAACTATAATCCTGCCTATAACTTGCTATGTGACCTAATACCATTATCCTGAGTTTAAAGGCTTGCACCACCTGGCACAGAAAGAATTTAAAGTAAATGTATTCTCAAAAGACATCTAATCACAATTAATCACTTATGAGAAAGTAGTTGTATTTAATTTGATAGTTCTAAACCAGGGATATGCCTCTGAATCTAGAGTGCTAACAAAACAAAACAAAACAAAACAAAACATGTTAGAGCCCTACCACCACCCTGATTGAATAAACCAAGAGCGGGGCCTTGACTGTCTGATTTGGAACTGGAATTCTGCCACATACTTCTTTATGCTTTATTAACTGTTAAGAGACTAATGGGTGAACTTCTGGACTTTTTGTTGTAAACCTGGGTTATTTCTTGAGTTCAGGGAAAGAGGAACAGTAACATAAAAAGTCCTAAATATAAAATGGAAAGAATCTTTTTTTTGTATTTTTTTAAAAATGTAGTTGGTACAGGGTCTCATCACACATCTCAGACTCATAGTGAGCCTCCCGTTTTCAGCCTCCCCAGTGCTGTGATTATAGGTGTGTGCCACCATGCCCAGTCTCAGTGCACCTGGGGACAGGGTCGGCACAGTATGTAGTGCCAGGGATCGAATCCGAGTCCCTGCACTTACCTAAGCAGGTGCTTAGCCTACTGAGCTATCTCACCAGCCCTGGAAAAAAAAATCTTGATTCTGTTCTCTGTATTCTTTTTGCTTTCTGGTAGATGGGGCTTGAACTTGGGACTTGTGTTTGCCAGGCAGGTGCTTATGCCCACTAAGCTATCTCCTTGGCCCTGTTCTCTATAATCTATTTCCTGCCTCTCCCTATAGAATAGGATAGTATGTTTGAAATATTCTCACATTAGCTTTATTTTATTTTGCTCTAAGGTTACTCTCCGCAAGATTTCCAACAGGCATGGTATTATTAGAAACAAAATTTTTATATAAAATAAAAAACTAGGATTAGAAACATATACCTAAATTTTTGAAAATCAGTATTAATTTCTAAAGAAAGGTAAATTCCAGGGGGCCTGTGGACCAGCATACTTGTTTAAGCATCTGCTCAGGCAAATGCAGTCAGGCGCAGGGGACATGGGCTTAATCCCCAGCTCGAGCCTCCCCTGCTGTGCCCTGAAGGCATCCTCAGGCAGATAAAAAAAAATAAAAAATAAAAACGGCCTTCTCAACTTTAGGGCCAGTGAGACAGCTCAGCAGTCTACAGTGCCTGCTTAGGCAAGCTTAGGAAACTGCAGGGACCACGGTTTGATCCCTGGTACTACATGCTACGCCAGCCTCACCCCCAGGGCAGGCTGAGCTGGCCATAACATAAATAAAAAAATAAAGTTAAAAAAAACACAGGTAAATTACAAAGAAACATCCCATTTATTAAAAAAAAAAGTTTACTCAACAGTATTTAAACTAGCTCTGTAACATTTTTCATAGTAATAAAATTATTAAGGGTCTATATAGTATTAATAAACTGTATAATACAAGTAAGAATAACTAAGTCTAAAACTTGCATTTGGGATTATTGTATATAAAGGGAGGACACCGGTAATCTCCAAGAAAGTGATGGTGTGCCTGAACAGTTATGATCGAGTGAAGTTTAGAAAACAATATTAAAATGCAGTAGCATCTGTGATAATTGGTCAAGTAAGCAACATTGTGTGGCATTGTATTCAGTCCCATTTCTATCACTTAGGAACCACGACAACAACTGAAAGAGATCTGCCTCATTCAAAAGCATCACTGCCGATAAGGAAGCAAAGCTCAAAACAAAAGTGAGTTCTCTTAGCTCTAAGTCAAATACCCTTTCCATTATGTAACACTGCTTAGTATTACATTATATAACATGGATTCTCATAAAAATCAATTACATACAGTTTTTGTATGGCACTTTGTAAACTATACACTGCAGTACCATGCAAATGTAGTAATAGGATGTGAATAAACTTGAAGTTTGGATTACTGCTGAAACTATTAGAAAAAAATAAAATCTTAAAATACATATGAATAGACTAACTCTATGTAAAGTGGGTCATCCATAACATTTCTTCAGGTTGACTGAAAATGGCATAATCAAGTGGCATGAGTCCTACATATTACATAGATGTTTATTATAACCTGTAGCCAAAGATGTACAGTATTAAAAACATTAATACTATGAGATTAATACAGTTCTAGTGCTGAAATAGTACATTAATTTTCAGAATATGTTGTCACTAAATCAACATATTTGAGTTCTTTTATCTTATGACCATTTCCCTCAAAAGGAAAGAGAGAACAACAACAACAAAAATGTTTTACATAATGCCTTCACTATTTTCGAAAGCTCGGCTAAGGAAACTGCTAAAAACATAAATACAGTTCAGAGAAACATAAATGATTGAAGGGCAACAAACTCAGATGATGACACCACGACTTACAGAGTGGCTACCATATGAGGAAGTTACTGCACACAGCCTTGACTCTTTTCTAAGGCAAATGTGAACTCAATACCTTGTTCATAGCAGAAATGGGCAACCAACCATTCTGCCTTTGGGCTAAGTCCAGGACTGGAAGCACTGCTGCTGCTTTATGCCCTTCTGGATAGCTTTTTACAATTGCTTCTATCCTCTAGAGGGAAGAAAAATGCATGGTTTTACTTATCTGGAAGAGACTAAACATTTTGTAAATTAAATTATGTTAACTTAGTCATACCTTATAGTTTTCTGGTGTGAAATCAAATGGAGTGTCTGGATTATTCTCAGGAGTATCTCTGTGCTAAACAAAGAAGAAAAAATGTCTTCCCAAAGCTATCAAAATCCTGTCTAAAGTAATAAACACTACTCATTACTATCCTATTACCAACGATTTAAACTCTCCAGTTTAATTATATCATGATGCATGTCAATTTATCCTTTCATCAAAAACAATGGCTAGGGCCTAGGGAGATAGCTCAGTAAAATAAGCACAAGCCTGGCAAGTATAAGGTCCTGAATTCAATCCCTGGTACCACCAAAAAAAAAAAAAAGGCTAACATACAGTTAAGAGTGCAAACAAAGTCAGCAGAAATCAAACTTTAGAACAGTTCTGAAAAGGTGAACTCATTCCCACCAGCTCAGACCTCTGCTACTGCATGCATCAGTGTCCCATTGGGTAGCCTGTTCCATTGGTACGAGAGTTAAAACACATACCAACCAGTGGCTCAAATCACCTGGCAGCCAGATACATAAATTACAGTCCCACCATGACCATGTTAAAGAAGCTTTAGTTTCACAGTAAGAGCAAATAAGTGTTATCCAACTTTATTAGAAATAAGTTTCTTAGTTACCACACATTGGTAATTATTGGAAGCCTTAATTGAAATTAAGACACAATATTTGGAGAGTGAACACATGTGTGTGCACTTTTCCAAGCTGGTATCCGATTGCCAAGAATCTGGGATCCAAAAAGGTTATACCCAATACTTTATGGGTTAGAAAAGCACTATCTCTTCCCCACAAGTTTTCCACAAATCAATCAGCAATGTAAGGAAGCTTATTTCTTCTCCTTTAAGGAACAGAGCAAGTTCTCTTCAAAAACTAACAAGTGGCAAGTCAACAGGAAATTGACTCACACTGAAATTAACACATCGATGTTTCATATGTGTGGTAAATACAGAACTGAATTTCTTGATATGCTAAGGCTTAGTTTTGCTTTGTAAAATAACATGAGCCAAGAGGAAGCAAAACGGAAACTCTTGACAGTAATTTCAAATATGTAACCAATCTGATAATGTTTTAGACAAAGGTGATAAAGCAGGAAGCTACTTACACCACTAAACTAAATCATCGTACAGATCTACTACATTACCTTTAAACACTAGGCCGATCCCTGAAGACACATGTCAGAAAACATGGACACTATATCTAGTCCTTTCTGAATTGTGCAGTTAAGCTGAGAAGTTGATAAACTTCTACCTATTGTTAAAACCTGGAAACATAAAAACCAACTGCTAATGTATTCATTCACTACATTATTAAAAATCTTTTAGTACAGCCTTAGAACCTTCAGACAGACAACATGACTGGTTTTTAAGAACCCAAAGTATGGGGTCGGCGAGATGGTTCAGTGGTCTAAAGTGCCTGCTTAGGAGGGCTCAGGCAACTGCAGGGACTGCAGTTCAATCCCCGGCACCACATGCTGTGCCAGCGCCACCACCAGGGCAGGCTGAGCTAGCCACAAAATGAATAAATAAAGAAACAAACAAACACAACAAGCAAACAAATAAATAAATAAATAAAATTAAAAAAAAAAAAAAAAAGAACCCAAAGTATAATGAAAGTCAGGTTAAGTCTTATAATTTCATCACAGAACATTCTAAATTTTTTTTGTTTCCCTGGTTGCAATTTAAATGAGAGGCTTAGATGGAATGTATATTCCGTAAGCTACAAACTAAGATAGTGACCAGTATATGCTGAGGAGTGTTTTCCCCATCAGTGCTGGGGATAGAACCCAAGGCCTTCTGCAGCGCTCTACCACTTACCTACATGTTCAGTTAAAAGCATTTTAGGTATTAGTGGGTTCAGTCCAACTCCCAAGTCTTTCCATTATGAAGAATTCTACTCACCACAAACAAGGATCCTCCAGCACCATTTTGCACAGCCGTCTTATGCAAATTCCTTATCTGTCTTCCCTAAAGTTTAAAGTTTTAAGATTAGTCACAACCCTAGAAGGTAAGATTTATAACTTAAAACAAAAGAATCAAGTTACAGAAGTAAAACAATATTAAGAAATACAATCCACTACCCTTGGCCATCAGTATTTCAGGAGATACAAGGAAATAGAGAGCCAAAGCAAGGTTAGTAACCTGCCTACGGCCACACAGTCCAGACTAAGCGTGACTACAACACAGACCTACTGAAGTGTGTTAACCTCTTGACTACGCCTGCCAACTAGCACTTGGAGAGATGATGTACCATCAACTTCACTGCGTCTGCCTGAATCAAGTTAAATGCCAGCTTTCATTAAATGCGGGCCTTCATATGTTTTCATATTTGTATTTTCATTATACTTTGGGTTCTTAAAAACCAGTCATGTTGTCTCTCTGAAGCTTCTAAGGCTGTACTGAAAGATTTTTAATAATGTAGTGAATGAATACATTATGAATACATATCTGTATAAATGAATCATATATCTGAAAGGATGAGCCAACAGTATCCTTCTTAGCTCAGAAACTCCAGCCACACAAGTGGTTTCAGTAAACTACTTGTGATGCAATGCAGACTGACAACACACAACTGCTTTGGAAAGAACCTACTCACTCCCCCTGCCCCTCAGCTCTGCACTGCACTGCACTGCACTACACTGCTCTTGGTCCTCTTGCTCCTGCCCGCCCCCCCTCGGCAACTCAACTGTCATTCAGTCCTATAATTTTTCAGTTCTGTGAACAGATGGCAGGATACTAGATTGAACCAACCAAGGAACTGACAGAGTTGGGCAATTCAAAAGCCAACAGAATAGAATGTAGACATAACACAACAGTAACATATTTAACCCTTTCCCTAGCCCAGTTAGTATTTCCATGAAACACTTTAGCAAACAACAAAATACCCAGATACAGACTGTGAGACCTAAATACAAACATGCCAGTCATAAATATGGTTTCGGGGTGCTTGTGGAGGTGAGAATACAATCTGAGAGAGGCTCCCAAGGGGGATTCAACTGTGTTTTTGTTTATCCTCAGGCACCACAATAAATGTAATTAGTATGTACTGCAAACACATACTAATGCCAGGCGTGGTGGTGCACACCTGTAATCCTGGCACTTGCGAAGAAAAGGTAAGAGGATTGTTGCGAGTTTGAGACCAGCCTGGGCTACATAGTAAGCTCAAGGCCAGCCTGAACTGCATAGTGAGACCAAACAAAAAATACTAATAAAAACTTTAAAAAAATTTTTTAACATCTGAGCTGAGTACGGTCATATATACTTATTAGCTTAGTACTTAGAAGGATGAGACAAGAGAATCTGAAGTTCAAGACTAGCCCAAGCCAGGCGTGGTGGCACATGCCTGTAGTGCACATGCACTTGGGAAGCTGAGGCAGGAGGATCAGTGTGAGTTCAAGACCAGCCTGGGCTACAAAAAGTGATCTCAAGGCCAACCTGAAATGCATAATGAGACCCTGTCTCAAAAAGACAAAAAAAAAAAAAAGACTAGTCTGGACTACACGGTGAGTTTAAGCATATCCTGAATTACACAGTAAGGTCCAAAAACCAAAAAATAAAATGAAAAAGTAAAATTCTGCCATTTGATAGGTAGCAAATGGTATTTATTTATTTATTTATTTATTTATTTTTGTGGGTAGGACTGGGGATTGAACTCAGGACCTTACACTTGCCAGGCAAGTGCTTATTCTACCGAGCTATCTCCCAGGCCCAATGGTATTTACTTTTTAAAAAAATATTTAACACTAACCATATATTTTGATTACCTCTTATATGTAATTGACAAAAATAATCATTAAAATGATACATAAAAGTTCTGGCACCAAAATTACATCTGAATTGCTAATTCTAGGATGAAGACATAAACCTGTCATCTCAATTAAATAAACACACTAATAAAAGGACTGGAAAACTACAACTGTTTGTTATAAGATGATAAAAGAGAAAAAAATTTTCTTCTGTTTTTCTCTGGTTTTCAAATTTCCTATTTAGCATGGATATACAAACCTAAAAGAAACTCAAAGTATTTATTGGATATGAAACAAAACATCATCTTCCTGTATATCAAACATCATCAATCTCTTAGCAGAGCCTGCATTTTGGATCAACATGTGACCCCCTTCTCATCAACACAGGATATAGCAAGTACTTTTGTTTAAAATGTGAACTACAGAGGTAATCTTGAAAATCATTTCTGAGGCTATTCTAGAGGCACCGTCTTGCTGACTTGTAACCATGGATGCAAGAGAACAGCTCCAGTCACACAGAATCCTCCGTCAGTGGTGGCAAATCCAGGACACACATGCTGCACAGGGCTATCTGTATTACTGCAAGCTTAACTCAGCCATCACTGTCTTAGGGCATGAGTACACAGGCTGTCACCTTAATAACATGTTATGACACCATACATCTGACATCCACATATTAGAAGACAGGAAATGGAAAGGCCTTTCTTCTTGACTTACAATGTTCTAATCTGGAGAGAAGTTACTTAATGGATTATTATGGTACCGAGAACTGAATCCAGGTCTTCTGCAATGAGATATATCACCATACTTTTTATTATTCATTTAGACACTTGGTCCCCCTACGTTGCTTATGATGGACTTTAACTTGTTATCCTCCTGCCTCAGCCTCTCACTGTGTGTCACTATGCCTAGCCTTTTCCTTGCTACTCTTATTCTAGTCCCACAGAAAATCTGCTTAAATACTATACTTATGAGTATACCTATATATGTAAATACACAAAATATACTGGTGTATAATGTACACATTAGTATAAGATTTAAACAGCTTTCTTTTTTGTACTGAGAATTAAAACTCATGACATCATGCTTGCCAGGCAGGAACTGTGTCACTGAGCTGTATCCTTGGTCCTAAACAGCTTAAATTCAATATCTGAAGTAGATTCTTCAAATTGTAGGGGAAAAAGGCTGAGATAATACATGTAAAAGGAAAGAAACCAGCAAAATAGTGAGGATAAATACTAGTCCTCAATTCAACTGAGGCAAACAAAGCAAACAAACTTACTGAGAGCACATTCTTCGTGGCTGTTTTCTAAGCTGCTGCTTTCATTCAGGTGATACTCTTCAATATGGAAACACTAAACGCAGGAATAAATGTCTTTGTGCTTCCCTAGTTGGCCTTTGCAACTGGGTTTTATTTGGAAATAAAGAGGTATTCCAGAACCCATCAGGGTCAGAGCTATAAACACCACCCGTTGACCTGGCAGCCTGATGAAAACAAACTGAGGGGCCAGTTTTCTTTCTACACAACAGCTGTTACTCAATTCAGAAATGTCTCGAACTCAGTACATTCCAATTTAATTAAGGGAACTCCAACTGAAAATCCAAGTAAGGTCTTTTGAGACAGGGTCTCAATATGTGCTTTAGACTGGCCTCCAACTCATGGTGATCCTCCAGCCTCAGCCTTCCTGAGTGCTGGTATTACAGGCATGTGCCACCATGCCCAACTCCCAACAAAAATTGAAAAATCAGAGCTGCGCCTGCCCGGCCCCCCAGGACAAACTGAGCTGGCAACAAGACCAGGCATGATGGCACATGCCTGTCATCTCAGCACTGGGGAGGCTAAAAACATGAGGATCTCTAGGGGTCCAAGCTGCATAGTAAGACCTTATACCAAATAATTAATTAAAAAAAAAAAAAAAACTAAAAAAGTAGAGCATAAATTGCAGTTTTTTTTTTTGTTTGTTTTTTTTGTAGTGTATTTCAGGAGGGAGAAAAATTTACAGCAGGAAAAAGTGCTAGCATATTCTTTAGTTACTATTTACATTTTAAATTTTAAAAACTCAGGCTGTGACACAATGACAAAGACAGATTTTAAGCCCAGGCCTCTCCCCAACACGCGTGTGCGCGTGCATTCTCTCGGGGGGTGTGTGTGTGTGTGTGTGTGTGTGTGTGTGTGCGCATTGAGGACTAAATCCATGGCTACATCCCAACTTTTTTTGAGACAGGGCCTACTGAAGTTGCTGAACTGCCCAGTATAGGTTGGAACTCTCAGGATCCTCCTGCCTCAGCTTTCCACAGTGCTGGGATTATAAGCCTGTGTCACCATGCCCCACTTAGCCCAACACTGTTAGAATCTAAATCCGATGCTCTTTTTTACTCGCCATTCCCTCTTAAGTGCTATGGCTCAAAATGACAAAAATTACGATTTTACATTCTCCCTAAGGAGGGCCCCTGGATGACCTTTGCAGGGACCACTTTTTCAGGTTTCTTCTGAGGATCCACCTAACCCTCACATTTGGTTGATTACACCTTACACGATAAAAGAGGACAAGGAAGCTGTCAGACAAAACTGACAGAATCAGTGACCTAACGGAAAAAGAAGACTCCAGCCAGGCAAATGAAAACAACCTTTTCCGTTATTAGCACCCAACTCAGACAAGGGATAGCTACCTTTTGAATGATCTCTAACATATATACATCAAGCCCATCTTCACTTGTTAAGTAGTCAAGATTTTTTTTTTGGTGGTACCAGGGATCAAACTCAGGACCTTGCACTTGTCAGGCAGGCGCTTATGCCGCTGAGCTATATCGCTGGCTAGTAAAGATTCCAAGATCCATCCTCATGTAGAAACTAAAGCCCTTCCTGGACTGTAGTCGCTATCTTCTGGACATTTTCTACCTTCATTATACTATTCTGGAGGTGACAGAATCTGTGCAGTACTCTCTGTACTGTAATTAAAACAGAGCAGAGGGTATATTTGATTTCCAGTAGTTTGTTTACCATTTTCAAGAATCCTGTCTCCACTCTACTATAACAGCACGCCCAACTGATGCTGACAAGAGTAAGACCACTTTTCTATCTTGTAAATCATGCCTTAGGACCTTAACTTTTTTTAATTTATTTTATTTTTTCTTAAACCCCATTTATTTGTTTGTGTTATGGCCGGCTCAGCCTTGGGGAGGTGGGGGGGCAGACCATGGACCATGTGGTGCCTGGGATCGAGCTTTGGTCCCTGCGGTGGCCTAAACTTTCCAATGCATGCTCTTTAGACCGCTGAGCCATCTCACCAGCCCTAAGACCTTAACTGATAAGCAATACTTCTCCCAAGATTGCAAACTTTTGCTGCTATGAAAAAATTAATTTTCCACTCACCATCATAACTAAATTCCACAATTTAATTCAAGTTACTCCTCTACCAATGTCAAATACTTCTGCAAATGACAAAAGGTAACCGTTCCTTGTATAGAAAGCACATTAGGGCCCCACATCCCATCTTTACTGGCTAGCAGCTCAGACTGCACCAGAATCACAACCAGGAAGGTGACAGCACTGTGTTGGACCTGGCTGTGCTCTTCACCTGCATAACATGTTCACTGCAAAACTGACCTGCATCCTGCGGCACAACACAAGCTGAGTCTTCAGGAAGCATCCCCACCTCTTCGCGTACTAGTCCTTCTCCACCCTGCCATGCACTGTCCCATACACACAGCTGCCTGCACTGGCAGGGCTAGTGTACTTTGCACCTCTTGCTCCCTGCTCACACTGGCACTCTCTTCTATTACTAGTACCTGTCAGATTTAGATTGTCACCAGACATGCCAATTTCCCATAATGCATTCTCATTCCCTCTTCCCTTTCCCCTCCCTAGACAGGGTCTCACTATGCAGTCCAGGCTGGCCTTGAGCTCCCTTGTAGCCCAGGCTGGTCTCAAACTCAAAATCTTCCTACCTGGCTTCCAGTGGGATTATAGGTGTGTGCCACCATATCCAACTCCCTTAATACTCTTAAGCAACTTGAGAAAGATTTAAAAACAAAGAGCACATGGACCTGAGTTCAATCCCCGGTTCCACAA
>PVKN010035206.1:0-11679 GCA_004027915.1 Capromys pilorides | reverse complement strand
TGACCAATCTTACATACCTATATCTATTAATATAAAAAGATTTGATGATGAAGATATGTAATACAACCATTGTTAAATTTTTGTTCTTGTTTTGAGATTCTGTACTATATGTACTCTTGCTTGTTACTGTTTTTCTATCTTTGTTTCTGCTGTTTTTACTCTTTAAAATAAAATTTAAAAAAAAAAATCAAGTTTAACTGAGCCACAGATTCTCTTCCTCTCCCCTCCCCTCTCCTCCCTTCCCCTCTTCTCCCTTTCCCTCCCTACTAGAGATCAAACCTAGGGCCTCATACAGGTTCAGCAACTGGTCTACCACTAAACTACAGACACCCTCCCACCTTGCATATAGTCTTCCACTGTATAGCTATACTGCTGTACAAATGTTTGTTTTTTGTTTTGTTTGTTGAGATGAAGTCTCATTATGTAGTTCAGGCTGGCCTTGAACTCACTATGTAGCCTAGGCTGGCCTCAAACTCCCGCCTTGGCCCTCTGAAGGCTGGGATTATGGGTACATGTGCCACCAATGGCCAAAAATACTTACATAAGAGACTTCATCTCAGAATGTTGCCTGGACTGACTTTGGATTTCTGGGCTTCAGCAAGCCTCCTGCCTCAGCCCCCAGAGTAAATGCAGCTGCAAGCGCAGGCCGCCACCTAGCAAGGCCCAGAGTCTAGCTTTTCCAGTGGGTTCTCCATTCCCTCCTTGCTGCAGTCATTCCAGCACCAGTAAGTCCCGCCCACCGAGGCACAGTCCACAGGACCCCAGAGCAGAGCTTGTGCAAGCCTTCTTGCGCCCGAGAGCCCGACCGACCTGCACGGAGTACGGCACTCCTTTTCTGTCATCCATTTCTGTTTGTGACCGTTGGTAAATGTGTCTGTGCTCCGCACCCTGGAGAGCTGGCTTTATGATTCATTGCTGGCCGTACACGACGACTCAGGAACAATTCCTTCTTTCCAGCACCTTCCGCTGTGACCGCCTTGGGTGGTCCTGGCCACTTCATTCCTCTGGGTGTTTCTTCTTATGACTCCACGTTCTGCAAAGCCCCTCCCCCATCCCCGGAGATGCCCCTGTCCATCTTCAGGGCCCACCGCTTCCAACGCTGCCTCCTCCTGGCCCAGCTTGGGCCATCTTCACTTGTCCCCAGCCTGATATATGGCTGTGGTCCTGTGCGTGTCTTGGGTGCCTACATGCCCCACCTGCTCGGTGCAGCACCCCTGGGAGAGCCTGCCCTGCACACATGGGGCTCCCACGGGGTCTACGGCTGCATCAGTGCTGAGCCGAGCTGAACTACACCAACACCTCTGCAGACCCATGAGCTGAGCATATGGCTCACCTGTTTAACCTGAACATGCTGAGGGCTGCTCCATCAGAATTTAACTTTCGGTCAGAAACGTGCAACTTCGCCTTGCTTCTGAGTGTGTTGGCAAGCCACACACAAAGAAGATACTTGCATTGCGTGCATCTGACAAAGGATTCAGCTCTACTATTTAAAAAAAAAAAAAAAAAAAAGAATACTGACAAATCATTAAGACAACCAGTCCAGAGAAAGATTGGGCCAGGGCTGGGGGCATAGTTGTTTTGCACATAGAGAGTCCTACATTCGATCTCCAACACTGACACCAAATAAATAAGCCAGTAGAGAAATGGGATAGAACCTTCTATAGCAGCTTGGGAAAGGAAGCTATCCACGTGAGCAAAAGAGCTCAGCAGGACTTTGCATGACTCATCAGGCAGATGTAAATTAAAGCCATAAGAAACCACCACGACTCCCAACCCAGAAAGTTGCAATTTAAAAAGCTGGCAGGGGTAGGGGTTGGGGGTGAGGGGATGAGGGGGGTGGAAGGCAAGAGACCCGAGACGTGGTCTGCGCATGTGCCAAGTGCCTGAGGTGACTGTGGCCGCCCTTATGTGTCACAAATGTGCGCTGATGAAATAAAAACTAAACTAAAGGCTGGCGACAGCGGCTGCTTGGTCAGCTGCAGGACTTCTGTGCGTTGCTGGCAGGGCGTGCGAGGTGGCACGATTTCTCTGGAAACCACTTGTTGGTTTTCAGCAGGGCAAACAGGTATCTGTGTTGCGAATCAGCCTTAGTCCCTGCCTTGTCCTGAGATGGAGAAACTGTGGCCTGAGGGGGCCCAGGGACCTGGCTGTCTCCAGGACACCCTGGAACTGCCCAGCTGGGTGGAGTGCTCAGTCCTGCAGCCCAGAGCCAAGGTGGTCCTCCTTGGAAGGACAAAGGGTCAGGGAGGCACAGGGTCCACTGTCACTGTCCCCGAAAACGCCAAGCTGCAGTTGGCTGGGATCCTCACCGCTACCCTCCTGCGACTCCTTGAAGCCACTGCAGTCACAGCTCTGGTCACTCCTGAGACGTGGCCTGCACATCAGCCCATGGTCACTACCACCACCTGGCCATTGTAAGATTGTGGCCACTCCAAGAGTGAGCTGTGGACACATTCTCCCAGTGACCCCACCTCCAGTCTCCAGGTGACCCCACACTGCTACCACTGTGAAGTTCTCAAACAGCGCATTAGAGGCGAGGCAGAGGCTGTGTGTGTCAGGCAGATGTGCTCTGTGTGAGTTGTGACCTGCCTGGGGCAGGGGCACCTGTGAGCTGCGCCCCCAAGGGCAGCCCAGACCCAGGACCCCCCTGAGGGTGGGCCTGCCACCCACCTGTGGTTCCCGCAGCTGAGTTTGTGGGCTGAGCAGCCCCACCCTTCAAGAGCTGATAACTCTGGGGGTCCTGGAGACTCCAGATGGTGGCAGAGAGGGACAGCCGTGGAGATGCATGGATCCTGTGGCCTGCGGAGATCAGGGAGGCCTTCAGACACCTACAGAAACCCACAGGGACAGCCGAGCACTGTGGAGAGCCCAGAGAGGAACAAAAGCTTCTAGAAGACCCTAAAGTATCATCGAGGGGGCAGTGAAACCCACAGCCAGGAGGTAATGGGGCGGTTGGGGGCCGCCTGGAAGGCAACGGAGGGCTGGAGCGGCAAATGCTCGGAGCCGGGGCGTGCAAAGCCCAGGGCCGTTAATGTAAAGAGGGCTGCACATTTCCAGCTTGTGACTTCTATTCAAATGAAGCAAAAGAGCCCTCAACTGATTGGTGACAATTTGTACAGCAGTGCGGGGTGTGTGTGTGTGTGTGTGTGTGATGCTAGGGATGGATGCCAGGGTCACTCGAACAATATTATGGTCACTGAGGCTCTTGTCATAACAGCCAAAAGTTTCTCCAAGTCAGATGCTCACCAGCAGACAAATGAAGTGTGATTCTTTTATTTATTTATTTTGGGGTCTGTTTTTGAGACTGGGTCTCGCTGTGCAGTTTAGGCCGGCCCTCAGCTCGCTTTGAAGCCCAGGCTGGTCTGGAACGCCCAGAAATCCTCCTGCTTCAGCCTCCCAAGTGCTGGGAGTACAGGTGTGCACCACCACACCTGGCTTGTGACACTTTTATATAATGACTGATAACACCTCAATTAAAAAGCAGTAATTGGCTCTAGCAAGAAGATGAAGGAATCTCATAAACACTATGTTAAATGAAAATGGTCAGACACAAGTGAATTTGTCTATGGTCCATTTATTTGTATGTATGTATGTGTGTATGTATGTATGTATGTATGTATGTATATATGTATATATGTATGGAGACAGGGTCTCACTAGGTAGCCCAGGCTGACCTCGAGCTCACAGCGATTGTCTTGCTTCAGCCTTCCAAGTGCTAGGAGTACAGATGTGTCAATATCCCATTACATAAAAGTTAAGAACAAACAAGACTAACCAGTGTTTCCAGAAGCTGGGACAGTGATGACCTCTCAGGGAAGAGGCTGGCAAGCACGTGGGAAACATTCCAGAGCTCTTCGAGCGGCGGTGGTCCTGCGGACAGCGACTCACACACAGCACGCAAGCCATACACTTATTTCTGGTAGGGAGTTTGGAAACTCAAGTCATGGCAAACCTTCGGGGAAACGGTTTTAATATTGTCCAAAACAAACTGCCATTTGACCCAGTGGAAAGAATAAGAAAGCTATTCTTAGATAAGTACAAAGGAGAATTAAAATAGAAGTGTTCTGAAAATAAAATACACAGTGCTAGCATAAGCCCGCCCCAGCCTTGGTTAAAATAAGACCCTGGGTTAAGCCAAGGGCTCTGAAATCACGGAGCAGGACAGTGCGGGCCTCCTGACCATCAGCACTTGTTTCCCACCCCTGAGGATGGGCCTGTCACCCACCCGTGTCTGGGGCCCGCTCCCTGTTTTGGCCTGCACCTTCACACTCGATGCTGGTACTTGGGACTGGAGAGCAGTTTATTCCCTCTGCAGCTGTCCCCGGGGAAACCTCTGATTCTAGCCAAGAGGGAGGATCCCTGGGGCTGGGGCTCTCACATCCTTGCTGGATCCCGGGCCTCCTCCTGACCCAAACCCCAACTCCCTGTGGTCCCGTCTTGTGCCTGCCTCTGTTGTCTGAGATGAGGCCTATTGCTGTAAGTCGGTCTTTTCTGATGTGCCTCACAGGGCCTGTCCTCCACTGCACTCCAACAGCCGGTGACTTCAGAGAAGTCAGATCCCACCATGCCGGTCATCAGAGACACAGGTGACACAGGTGCCTGTGTCTCCAGGTAAAGCCCCGGCTCCCTGTGGGCAGGGAAAGCCTTCTCTGCTGGCTCACACATCACACCCTCCCCGGCCTCTTCCTTGTGTCCTGGGAAGGTCTTAGGCTCCAGACTCAGCAGAGCGAGCCCAGGGCACCCATGCTCACGGCTGCCCAGGACTCAAGGGGAATTTGATGGTCCCTCTCCCCCCCACAGCACAGCCTCTGTGTTAAGTGTTTGTGAGAATATGCGGGACATGTGCGACATCAGTAGCATTCAGGTCTTTTGCCTTTAGAATGGTCAGTGCTTCAGTTTTTGTTTTTTGATGCTTAGTGGAAGGATGGAGTCTCATTGAGTACTTATTTTTCAGTGTTGCAATGCTGAGAGTCTAAAGTTTAATACTCTTTTTTCTTTTTTCTGAGAGTTGAACTCTGTGATATGGGAGAATATTGCAACAGTAAGCAGAAACTCCAAAACAACACCCAGGATTTGGAGGCAGGTTTATTTACATTCATGGACAATGATCAGGAAGACCCCCAAATGTCTGGTCCCTCACGTGGGATAAGCAAGCAGGAAGTACAGAGGCAGCAGGGCTTGTCCACTGGGGATTGGCTTATACAGTGTGCATCCCAGTGACCAGTCGTTGCTAAGAGACAGGAGCAACTGGAACTGGAACAGGAACCGTTACCTGGGCAACTAAGATACTGAAGCATACTGGGGGGGCCGGCCGGGGGCATCCTCTGCCCAACCTGCTAGATGTCAGATGTGCCAGGTTCCTGTCCCCTGAAATCCAAGAATGAATTCTCAAGGACAAGAAGGGCATTTGGGAGAGAAATAGCTTCTGAGAGAGACGGGAGTCCTGAGGTTGGCTCAAGGAACTCAGTTTAGAATGACTTATGGCAGTGGGGCGCAGGGACTGCTCATCTAGGGGCCTCCATGGGACTCTGGGAATTTAAAAATGACCAACTCGGCTCTCAAAGCCAGTTCTTTCACAGTGTTTACAGTAAACTGGGATTGAAGACAGAGCAAGTTAATGTTCGTCTAACTTCCTGGAAATTAAGGATCTTAGCAGGGCAAGACTCTCCCTCCCCCACAATCTTAATACAGAGTGGCTGCAGTCCCTGCAGGAGGGAATTCATTCTGGGTCCAAAGTCCTGTTCACTGCCTATTCTTCATCTGTCTCAGGCCCTCCCACTAGCTACTGCCTTCCTCGTAAGATAGCTAAACACAGGATCTTCTGCCCCGGGGCTGTGTGTTCCGGGCAGGCACCTTATGACCGAAAGTGACCCTAAAGTTCAGGGCCTCACCTGGAATTAATGGAACAGTGGCCCTTAGACGAGGAAGAAGGTAGATAACTTCTTTCTTTTCTTTTTTTTTTCAGACAGAGCCTCACCGTGCAGCTCAGGCTGACCTTAAACTCACTTTGTAGACCAGGCTGGCCTCGAACTCACAGCCATCCTCCTGCCTCAGCCTCCCCAGTGTTGAGACTATAAGAGTAAGCCATCATGTCTGTCAATAACTTGGTTTCTTTTTTACCACTTTCACAGGCTTATGATTTCTTGGTGGGATTTTGTTTACCAAATAATTCTTTCCATACTAGAGACTGAAGCCAGGCCTTCATAACAATCAAGATCCTTAGCCCAGAATGTTTTTTAAATTTTAAGATAAGGCCTCACTAAGTCACTGTATTGCTCAGACAGGATTTGAACTGATGATCTTCCTACCCCTGCCTCTAGGAGTGTGGCACTATGCATAGCTAAAATAAGATTTTCTTCATCAAATTAAGTTATTAAGCACTCTGAAGGAACTGTGAGGCCTGAATAAATAATAATGTTGTCTATGCATAAAGTGCCCAAGCTCACTCACTGCCTACCTGTCCCCTGGTCCGTAGCCCCGGACGCATAACCCATAGAGCAGGCCTTCAAAACTAGAATCCAAGGATGGGCTTTAGGGGTCAAAGCCTAAAGTCTTCTCTTCCCCTATGAAAAAGTTGTAAGGCTATGTATTTTGAGGGCAAAACGTTCTTTACCCTTCAGGTACTCAGTAGAATCCATCCCAGGTGCTTTCATAAATTTGAAGGAAGCCAAGCCTCCTCTGGCCCGGCTCACGGTGTACATCTGAGCACAGCCACCCTTCGCGTTTCCCTAGAGCTCACTCCAGGAAGTGGTGTCCAACACATCTGAATGCTGCAGGTCGACGTGCTTATAGTTCCTGAGCACTATTAAGCCACATACGTTATTATTTTGGTCCTGGGGACTGAACCCAGGGCCTGACACAGCCTCAGCAGGCATGGCAGCTCTGAGCTGCAGGCCTGGCCCCTATGTTTTGAAAGCACTGTTTTTCTCTTGGGAAGAAACTGAGATAGGCTTCTTGTTTTTGCCTGTCCCATGGAAGTAATCTACGGTTCCATTTTTGAATGTGTTTTCTCACACCCATCTATTTGACAAAAAGAGTTTGATAAATGGAAAGATGTTCCTTGCTCCTGGTTAGAATAATTGATCACTCAAATGTCTAAGTTTACTTACAATTTTTTTTTTTTTTTTTTTTGTATTTTAGGGAAGGGCCTGTAGGGTATTCAGGGTCTCACTACTAGATTAGACTCATAGTGATCCACTTGTTTACAGCCCCTCAAGAGCTGGGATTACAGGTGCACACCACCATGCCCAGTCTCAACTGCTGTCTCAGCGTGCCCTGGGGGCAGGACCAGCACAGCAGGCCTGGGGATCAAACCCCTGGCCCCTGCCTGGCCCCTGAGCCTACTTATAGATGCTTTAATCTACTTAGCTATTTGTTTTCTGTTTTTTTTTTTCTGGGTTCCTGGCACATGGAATGTTGTTTCCTACCCTTTGACTTTCAGTCTATGAATTTCTTTTTGGATTAATTGCATTTCTTGTATGCAGCATATTGTTGAATCTTGCTTCTTGATCTATTTTGCCAGTCTCTCTCTTTTTTTTTTTTTTTTTTTTGGTGAAGGTGTGCTATGCAGCTCTGACTCCTAGTGATCCTCCTGTTTCCTGCCTGTCAAGTGCTGGGATTATAGGCATGCGCTGCCATGCCCAGACTCCATTGTGGGCTCAGCATGCCTGAGAGCAGGGCTGGTGCGGCTGGCAGAGCCAGAAATTGAACCCTGGCTCTGTGCTTCTCTAAGCAAGCTCTTAGTCCATGGTGCTATTCCACAGTCCCTAGTCTGTGTCTTTCTATTGGTAAATTAAAACCATAACTTTGATGGTTCTAACTAGTGTATAGTGACTAATCCTTGAATCTACTGAGCTATTTGGTCGGCCCTTTTACTTACAAATTTAACATGACCCCAGTAAAAATAACAGCACCAGCCAGGGAGATAGCTCAGTGGCATAAGTGCCTGCCAGACAAGCGCAAGGTCCTGAGTTCAATCCCTAATATATATATATATATATATATATATATATATATATATATATATATCTTTGTTTTATTTTATTTTTCTTCCTGGATAAAATTGATATTAATATAGAGGCAGAGAAATAAACACACAAGAGCTACTAGAAAACCTGGTGAGGATCAGAGGGGCGGGGAGGGAGCCGAGCCCTGGCGGGTAGCGAAAAGCAAGCAACCAAGCGGGCACGCTTAACACCAGCGGCGCTAGCTGGAGTGCTGGGCTCACCGGCAATCCTGGCACCTGGGAGGCTGAGGCAGCAGGGCAGGGCTGAGGTCAGAGCACTGGAGCTCCCGGAGTCACAGCCAGCCTGGACTACACAGGGAGACTGTCACAAAAAACCAGAATAAGCAAAAGCCGAAGGTAAGGCTGTCACAAAGAATTAAGGAATTAGAACGGCCAATGGAATAGAGCGGAAAACCAGTGTGTGAGCTCTCCAGTCGCTGAAGCAGTTGTGGCAATAAGCGTAGGAACAAACAAGAAAAACGTTTATGAGATCTCAGCATGACTGCATAGTCTTTTAGATTATAAATCTCACATGCCACGCCTGTGAGCTGGCCCGAGTCCACGTGTACTGGTGTATGCGTATAATCCCAGCGCCGGGGAGGCTAAGTCAGGAGAATCACCCCGAAGTTCAAGTGAGCCTGCGCTACCCCGGGAAACCCTGTCTAAGAAACAAAACAAACAACAAACAGATAAACAAAACCGTAGCCGAGAGGATCTTGACTGCTCCTCAAACTAAGCAATGCTAAATGTGTAAGTGGATGACGTGCCCCGGACTCTGGTCCGATCCGACTTCACATAGTACACACACAGTAGTACAATGTCACACTGCACTACACGAGCAGATACAATGGCTGCGAGTTCATTCAAAAACGCACTTTGAGAAAGACAAATCAGTGGTTGCCTGGACACGGGGATGAAAGGCAGCAGGGGCACTGATGAAAAGGGTCACCAGGAAACTGTCTGAGGTCATTGTCATTGTTATGGTTCATGTCTAGTTGTCCCCCCAAAGCCTCATGCAATCATGGGGCGGGGACTTCTAGAGTGTGAGACTTGAGTCAGGATCCACTGGGATTATGTGTTTTAGTACTGATGGGATTATCGGTCTGAGTATGGCTGGGATTATGGGTGTGGCCTAAGGCGGATATGCTGAGGCAGAGAGCCTGAAGGTATCATAAAGAGAGACAGAGAGATAGACTTACGCTGTTGCTCTCTGGTGCCCTGGTTGGTCGGTTGCCTCTCGCGATTGTTGCTATTCCAGCCACCATGAACTGGATGCTCTCTGCCCTGTTCCACTCAGCCTTGGGCCAGCCAAATATGGACTGAAACCTCCAGCAACTGTGAACTGAATAAACCTTTTCTTCCTGCATTTTGGGTGTCGGGCATTTGTCCCAGCAATGAGTAAAGAGTAACTAAGACAGTCACCTTTTCCTTTCTGGCAGAAATGATGTTGAAGAAAAAAGCTGTTCACTTCAGTTCCAGCCAGAGGGCCAGACGACAGCTGGGGAGAGAACACAGGCTCCTGGACGGGGTCTCCCAGGGTCTCCCAGGGTCCACCTGTCTGGGTTCCCCCTCTGGATGTGGCCACATTTGGGCCCAGCCCCTGACTCCTAAGTCTCTGGAGGACACTTTCTGTTCAAACTACAACAAGGCGATGAAAATGGGTTATGTTGCATTCAGCTGGGGAGGGTGGCTCCCTCAGGGGGGCTGGGAGTCCCCTGTGAGCCTCGGCCCCTCTTCGGGTCCTTGCCCTCGCTCCGATGAAGAATGGATTAGTGGGGCTTTTAAAGGAAGATGGCGCGTCGAGACTGGCAGAGTGCAAAGCACAGGTTTCTCCAAAGCGTGGCCAATGCGGAAGAAGCAGAAGAGAAGCTGTGTGAGGAGCGGTGAGGCCCTCCCTCTTGCTGGAGACAGGTCTAGGCTGGGGTGGGTGGGGGGCTGTGTGGAGGCGGTGTGGGCGGGACCATCAGGGGAGGGCGTGCGCCTTTCTAGGCAGGGGACCAGGATGGCGCACCGTGGATGTGAGTGACACTTTTGAAAGGACACAGTAGGGTACACTTTCTCGAGCATATGGTACCCAACAGCACGTGGCCATCCTGCAGTCCTCAGCCCCAATGACCGCGGGATGACTTTAACGCGTTTACCCTGAGCTTTGCCCTGGGTTCTTGGGTCCCTCTGCTCTCCCCTGCAGTTATACGATGACTGTACCAATGGTTTCCATACTCTTCCCGATTTTCACCTTTTAAAAAACGTATTTGGTACAGGGTCTTACTATGCAGCTCAGACTCGTAGTGATCCTCCTATTTTCAGCCTCCCCAGTGCTGGGATTTCAGGTGTGCGCCACCGTGCCCCTTCTTGGTGGCTAGCTCAGGGCGCCTGGGGCCAGGGCTGGCACAACATGTGGTGTTGGGGATTGAACTCCAGTTCCTATGCTTGTCCAAGCAGGAGCTTAGTCAGCTGAGCTATCTCACTGGCCCTCTGTTGTACACTTTAAACATATACAGTTTATGAGATTTGCGTTACACCTTAGTAAAGCTCATCATCGCGTGCTTAAAAGATGTCCAACTTCATAATAAGCAAAATGCAAATTAGATCACCCTGAGCTACTGTCTCTCATCCAGAATACTGACAAAATGATGATGCTCTCTGTTGCAGCAGTGTGTGGTGAAACATAATCTGTACAAGGGAATCTTCTGCCAAGCGTGGTGGCGCGCGCCTGTAATCCCAGTGCTCTGAGGCCAAGGCAGGAAGATTGCTGAGATTTAGGGCCGGCCTGGGCTACATAATGAGACCCTGCTCCAGAAAAGGAGGGTAACTTGCTGTATCTGGCAAAACTCTGCGTTCTAGGAATGGGCTTCAAAGTAGATCATCAAGCACACAGAAGTGCGCAAGGGCGGGGTTTCCCTTGCAGCAAACAGCATCCACTGACTAAGATACAGCTCTCCCATATACAGAGTGCTGCGGAGCGAGGTACAAAAGGTCTCATAAACTGATTGGGGATGACCTCCAGGATCTATTATTAAAAAAAAAATGTAAAATAGGAAAATGTATCTCTAGTACCCGACCTTGTATATGGAAAAAAAATGGAAGAAACTGCATAGATTCATTATTTTTACAGCCAAAAAGAATGGTAAGAAGGGCAGACGAGGAAATGAGGAACCTGGTCGCCTAGAAGGAGCTCGGAGGGCGTGAGGACAAGCAGGGAACGGCCTGACCGCACCTTTCCCTCCTGGATAGTCACATATTCAAATATGCAAAATAAGAAGCCTATTCACAGTCTGTATATTCAAAACTAAAACTAAGGCAAGGTGGATCTCAAACTCCAGCCTGGACGCAAACAATGAGCAGGGAATCCAGGGACATTTCAAATGAGTCATAAAGCCACAGCGCAGGGGAGAAAAGCGCAAACCTGACCAATTCACAAACACAGCGTCTGGACCATGACCTCCGCCTGCGGAGAAAATAAGTAGGCCCAGTCGTGGGCTTGGTGCCAGGCTGGCTCGGTGGAGGGGCGAGGCTGAGCCCTGCTGAGGTTATTGTTTAGGGACCGCGGAACTGTGTCAGTGTCGTCATGTGACCAGAGCGTAGGTTTTCCCTGGGAAAAGGGAAGCACAAACGGAGCAAGAGCAGAGCTAGCACTGGGACGCCAGGATCCCGAGGGCGGGAAGTACCAGCCC
>PVKN010035205.1:0-11671 GCA_004027915.1 Capromys pilorides | reverse complement strand
AATATTACATATCAGGACTGACATTCAAAGAGCTATATAAAAATCTGTCTTCAGTTATCAAACTATAAAGTTACTGCCCAGTTTTCTTTACTACTTATTTGTCTCTTATGACTACCCATTTTATTGTACATTGAAAATGTTCTTGCCCGAGTATTCGTAACAATTGTCCTTCCAGCTCATGGAAGAGACTAAGAATGAAAACTTAGGAGAGGGTAAAAGTTTTAGGGCTATTCCCAGTGATTTTCTTTGATGCCCTTAAATATAGTTGGATGGTTAATCTGCATTCTTTAATAATGTCTCAGCTATCCCCCAAAATTATGCTAACTGAAAAGGTAGGCCCAGAGTATTCTCCTTAACACCGAAACATTTTGATCAAGAGATCTGAGGGAGGGCCGGTGGTATAGCTCAGCGGATTAAGCCCTTGCTTAGGGAAGCACAGGGGCCAGGGTTTGGTTCCTGGCCCTACTTGCTGCGCCTGCCCGCTCTCAAGAGCGTTGAGCTGGCGATGGAGTCTGGGCATGGTGGTGCGTGCCTGTAATCCCAGCACTTAGGAGTCAGGAAACCGGTGGACCACTATGAGTTGTGTAGTGAGACCCTGTAGAAAAAAAAAAAAAGAGATCTTAGGGGACCCCTTCCTTCACCTCTTCAGATTATAAGAAAGGATCAGAGGCATCTGCTTGTCAACCATGTTATCTACAAAAGATCTCCTCCAAATTCAGGCTTTTTTAAAATTTTGTTTTGTTTTATGAAATCAAACTAAAAGAGACAAAAAAAGAAGAGACTATACATTTTAAATTTACTTTTGGCCTCTATCTGTTATCCATCATAACTTACTTTTGTCTTATCATTCAATCCAAATTTCTAATATAATTCAAAAACTTGTGTATGATCTCAGTAAATCATTTAAGACATATCACAGAGTCTAGAATAATGCACCACACAAAACCAGTCCCCTGGATGAAGAGCCACTTTCCTAAGGGGTCATTTTTCACTTAAAGTTTGTCCAAATCAGACCAGAATTGGAAGGAGGGTCCATGAAGGTGAATTTTGAGCTAACCTTGTAGACAATTTCCAAATCATGCCAAACACCTTGCCTATGGATGGATTTAAAATTTGAAAGCTTTGAAGCACCTGTCTCCTCAGAAATTATCCTTTTTGAGCTCAGAAAACATCGCCGTATTGGTATTGGCAATGCTATTTTCCTTTTTCTTGTTTTGTTTTGTTTTTTTTTCTCAGAGAAATCCAGAATAGTTTGTGTTTTAACTTTCAAACTTACCAGGCGTTCAACTCTGAGTGGGACACAAAAATGAATGATGAAACTGTCGTGAGAGAAACACTACACAGAGCCCTCAAACATTTGCCATCATTGATCTCCTTGCTCTAAGTTATGTGGGTTAGTAGGAAAGAATTTGAAATGACTGTACCAATTTTAGTTACTGCGCTATTTTTTCCTTATTCTCCCATTTCTGAACTCATCATGTATGCAGAAAAGTAGTATCTTTCTACTCTCCTACCACTGGCCTTTTCTGTTGTTATTGTTCCAGATGCATATAGAAGTACCCGCATTTGCAAACATGGTATTGGGAAAAGATTTTTCAATTCCAGGTTTAAAACTTCCCAGTTCATACAGTGTGACCCACTAGAGATGCGCCTTTAGCGTGAATTCCTTCTGGCAGTAATCTGATGAGAGCCCTGCTGTCTGGTCTTGAGTGGCCTTGACCTCACTTAAACAGAGGACAAGCAGTAAGCTGCCTGACAGTGCATGAAATAAAACCTTAATGTGAGGTTTTAACCAAACCCAGCACCCCAAGGTCACAGATGGCTGTATCTGCCAGAAGTTTCCAGGTTGTCCCTCTTCAGAGTTTCTAAGGCTGTGAGATTCTGACATTCTCTGAGAACAACCAGGGCTACTGTCCCAGTAGAGGGCATCTCTGGTACCAGATAAAGATCCTGCAGAGTGGCCAATTGGCCAGGTGGACAGAGCTTACAGAGGCTAGTTTCTCTTTAGTAGGGAGGAGAGGGCTCATGATTTGACCAGAATGTGATAACTCAAGGATGCCCAGACAAGTGACACTAGAATGTGTACTCAACGTGCTATCCAAATCAAACTTGACAGGAGAACAAATTTCCAACTGATATCACATTGTTCAATTACTAGCAACAGCTTTGAGAAATCATATGGGAGAATACTTAAGTGAAACAAACAGAAAAGGCCCTCTTGAGAGGAAGGTTTTTAAATTCCATGGAAAATTTCCTGTTCAGGGTGAGCTTCAGGCTAGACCAGGGAGCAAAAACATCTGGAGTATCTCTGGGTAGGCAGAAAAGTTCCCCGAAACTGCTAGCTCTCTGAAGTGAGACAGATGGCCCCACCTCACAGTGTTTACCATCTCTGAGATCCTAGCTCACAGCCTCTTTGCTGGGCAGCTTCTCCATCTGCAGGATGCAGCTAATATTTAAGCTAAGCATGTGAGTCTTATGCAGTGCCCCTCTTGCTGTCGGGGGTTGGCAGTCATTGCACAGATGTGCAGTGCACTGTGCCATGCCATTTCTTGTGTCATGTGGCCAGATGCTACTCCTCCTGCAGCCCATGTGGGGGAGTCTATTACAGAATCCAGGAATTCCAGGAATGACTCAAGTTGCTGAGAAATACTCTACAAGGAAGTATCTAACCCAGCTGTCAATACCCCCTGCCTGTCCTCTAATATTCATTGTCCACAACAAGTGAAATAATGATCCTGATATCTTACTTACTTTGAGAAAGGGGCCATGCTTTTGAAATAAAGATTCTTTTTTCTCAGAGGTCCCTCTTCTTATGTTCCAAAGCCAGGTTTCCTCAAAGATTGAGCTTCAGCTTCCCCTTGGTTCAGTGCTTGCATTCACAGGATCATTTTAGCTACCAGCTGGTTCCTTTCCAGGTACACATTTGTTTCTTACTCCACTCACCCTCTGCTTTAAGACACACAGTGTCGTCTATGAGCATGTCTCTCCTGGAACCCTGATGGCAGGAGGTTACAACTCTGAGATTTCATATGCTAAAGGTATTCCTGGGACACCCCCACACACGCACACAAGCACGCTGCCTGCAAGGTCTGTAATAGGAAAGGAAAGCTACGGTCTCCCAGAGCTGAATTCTGCTACTGCTTTCTGAACAGATGAGAGCGTTCTTTTCATTGTTACTCATCTATCATTTTGCCTTCATTGAAATGCCAAGCAGCAAGAGCAAAGTCTTAAGCTTTGGAAGAGAACTGCCAAGCTCATCTGAACGTATTTGGCCTGTAGTTCTCATGTGCTGTTGGGCACAATCTTGACCTTGACTTTGAAAGAATCCACAGTCAGTTTAAAACATAAATCTTCCCATGCTGATTAGAGAATACTGTAGATGGAGCTCTTGACGTAACAGCTGTGCACTCCCCAATATTGGCATTTGGCCTTTAAATAATTGTATATATTTTCTATTGCTTATGTATTTCCTACTTACGATATCCCTGCAGTTGGCTTGTTTCTGTATTGATATTTGAGGTTTTTGTTTTCTTGTCTCTTATTTTATTATTAGCTGTATTTTCAAGGCACATTCTAGTGTACAGTTGGGAAAGATAGAGCATTCCAGAATAATAGTGTGAGACTCAGATTTTGCTATGAGTAACCCATATATGGATAACCAAGTTGACTGTCATTCCTCCTCATTGGCCTGTACTGCCCTGGAATTTATATGTTCCTTTTCATTCCCCTTTGGAACCAGGCTGAGGTTTCTTAGTTTCCAGACTGCTGGCAGTCCTATCCAAGAGGTTTACTTTAGTTCCATGTAGGGAAAAAAGAAAAATGTTTTTAGTAACTCCTTGAATAGGTGGCTTTCCCGTTGTGTGAGCTGGGCAAGGTTCATGGTCTTTCTTACCACAAAGGGTGTATTGTCCATGATGAGTACAGCCTGGGTGGCCCTCTGGAATCTCAAATTAAATAATAGCAAAAATATGTTTTAAAGTTTTAGTAATGATTACCCCTTTTGAAAAACTAATGACATCTTTATTTCTTATCCAGGTATACTGTGATGTCAGGAACACCTGAAAAAATTTTAGAACACTTTCTAGAAACAATACGCCTTGAGCCAGCTTTAAATGAAGCAACAGGTATGCACACTGTGCAGTTTTGTATGCACGTTAGATCCATGCGTAGCACTGAAAATATTCTGACATCATCTCCCATGTGTTTGCCCAGGCAGCTTTAGAAGTGGGTTATGTGTTTTCATTGAAGAGCATCCTGTGTGGAATAAACAGAGAGCAGAACTCCTGCCTCTTGCATCCTCTCTCTGCAGGCCTAGCTGTCCTCCCAGCTACCCCAATTTCATTCTTACATATCCGAAGTTGTATTCCATAGGAGTTTCCTATGTTATCATTCTATCCCACCTTCCAATGGCATGGATTAGGTTAATATAAACTATGCCTATTCCCATAGGGCATTTGAAATTGCCTACGTAAGCCCTGCTCCAAATGAGAATAAAATGGTTCTCTTGGCAGTGTGGGCTCTTGGTCCAGAGTGTGACTAAACACTACCTGTATTGGTTTGCTACAGCTGCTATAACAGAGTTCTGTAAACTGGGCAGCTGAAATGGTAACATTTGATTTTCTCAGAGTTCTGGAGACTGGAAGTTCAAGGTGAAGGTGATGGTAAGGTTGATTTTCTTCTAAGAACTCTAATGAAGAGTCTCCTACATACCTTTCTCACCTTCCGGTTTCTCATTTTATAAATTGGTTATTAAAGGATTTTTTTTTTTTTTTTTTACGGAGCAAGTGAATCGGAGAGGGAGAGCCAGCATTCTTGGTTGTTACGGCTTAGCTCAGGCATGTCCCCCAAAAGTCTCCTGTGCTCTCAGGTGACGCTTGTGGAGGAGGACTGGATCATGGGGCACTGTACTCAGCTACGGACTCATTCAGTGGTGAGTTCAGTAGCTGAGCGTGCTCTGTGCTCCTGGAAGGTGGAGCCTGGCAGAGGAGGTGGGTCCCTAGTGGAAGGTGTGTCTCCCTCCCTGGCTCCTTCTTTCTGTCTCTGCTTCCTGGCCACCATCGTATGATCAGCTTTCCTTCTCCAGACCCTTCCACCAGGCCCTTCCTGCCTGGCAGCTGGCCAGCTATGGACTGAATATAAACCTCTCCTCCACTGAGACACTGACCTGGGGCACATTATTTTCAGCTAAGTTGTGCGGCCTGAATTAGGCAGCATGAACAAGAGTCACCTTCTTTTGCTTGGGAAACTTATAATCTGCTATAGGCCACAATGAAATTTGTAAATAACTGGAGTAAAAGGTGGAAAGAGGTCAGTGCTTCAGGGGTACAGACTGGCCAAGGGGACCTGGGAAAGTGTCACAGAGAATATAGCCCTGAAGTGGCCCTGGAAGAAAGCTGGAGAGTAGTAACTAGGTGGGACAGAACCTTCCATTCTAAAGGACATTATTAGTACACAGAAACAAGCAGGGAATAGTTGGCAGCCTGGTATTTGCTGTACTCTCATATACTCCAGTGGGAAAAGGAAAGTGAGGCCTCAGAATCTGGGGTACAAATCTTGGAGGGTTCTAAATACAAAGCAAGGCTCTGGGGAGTGGTTGGAGATGCTTGAGCAGGGAGGATGTTGGGGAAAGGCTACTCTATTGAAGGTAGAAAAACCATTTGGGAATCAGTTAGGCCCTGACTGCTTCCTGGAATAAACCAAATCTCCAGGAAAAATGCAATTGATTCCCACCCATGTTTAATTATTTGCCCCAGATGTGTGACTGGGTAATGCAAGAAACTGAGCTTTTGCTCAATGAATGAATATTATCCCAAAAGTAAGAGTCTTGTACATTAAGAGGCAGTAATATCTAAGAAAGGGCATATAAGACCTGTATACCCACGGAAAGGACATATAATAGATTGATTTTCAAAAGGAGTCGGTGTGTTCTGCAGCTGGCGTGTACAATATGAGTCCTGATCTTTCCATTCTTGATGCCAGAAGCTAACATAATTTGGTATCAAATTATGAGGCTTTCAGCTTCTAGGTGTGATAGTACATTTTCTTAATTTACCAAAATAAATTTTTTTTTTTTTAACCTAAGCTCTATTATCTTCCTAGACATTCAGCCTCTATGACCAACAGTAGTCACTGAGTGACTGGGATAGTTTTGAGTGGAACATGATTGTTCTAAACACATTCTCAAGAGTTGCTCCAGGTGAATAGAGAGCAAGAGAACAGCGTGCCCAGTGGCCATGCCATGTCCAGTGGCCAGCTACCCTGCCATGCCACACTCGAGTCAAAGCTCTGAGTTGGAAACATTTGAACTGTTTTAGAGCTGACGGGGTAGCTCCATCACAGAATACAGAGCTAGCACATATGAGGTCCTGAGTTCTATCCCCAGAACCACAAAAATAAGTCACCATAAAGGGATGCAGAGCGTAGGCCCTCTGAGCGCCACGTAAGAGAGCACCACTTCTCCTGTTGTGAGAGAGTATATAAGACATAAAAAGGTGACTCTAGATATTACACTCAGAAAAGCAACGTCCTTTTGTAATTTAAAAGAAAACTCCATGAATCTGCCGTCAGGCACCTTCTCTGCTTTTGTGTGCTTTGGTATGGTAGGACTGGAATGACTGGACACAATGCTGACAGCTCGAGATTACAACACGTTTGAGTGAGTACGGCAGCCAACCCTCCATGCTCCAATTCAGACTTCAGCAGTAAAAAGCCATGAAAGACACGGACATCGGAAATCTAACTCATGGAGTTCAATTTACATATTTTCACTGTGTTTTACTTGGGAAGTTTCATGTCCTCACCAGTTTTGGAATGGAAATCCCTATAGCATCTTGAGTTCTAGCTTCTAGGAAGCATACACCTGGCATGTATAGATTTGCTTTCTATTAGTCCTAGCTGGGTAGTATGGTTTGCAATTTAAAAAAAAAAAAACTGCATCAAATTCAAGATGAGACACACAAAATTTTGTCTTTGGGAAGCAAGTGCCTTTTTTCCTTTGTCACCCTCTCCTCACCTTCTTGTGAGGCAGCTTCAAACGCAGTCCAGGCAGCCCCTTCACCTAGGGAACAGCACCTGTCCTCCTCCAGGGCTGCACACAGGCTGTATCTTAGCTATCTCTGCTGCTTTTCCTCCACTTAGCAATTTTCTCTGCTTTTCCTTCCTCCTTTTTCTGTAGTGCCGTCGCTTTTATTTTTTAATCTTTTATTTATTTGGTATAGGATCTTTCTACACAGCTCAGACTCATAATAAACCTCCTGTTTCAATGTTTCCAGTGCTGGGATTACAGACGTATACCAGCATATCCAGTTTAAGTGGCTGGCTCGGTGCAGGGCTGGCATGGCATGCAGTACCAGGGATCGAACCCAGGTCCTTACACTTACCAGGCATGCACTTAGACCTCCAAGCTATCTCGCTGGCCTTATCCTATCACTTTCTTACCTCTCACTATTCCTTCTAGAAATAGAGGGGAAAAAGATTTTTAAAAAAACTATGGTATAAAATAGATAAAGGAAATGACCAGATATTAGTTCTCTGACTATGATATTTCCCACATATGACTTTAGTTGTATATATTTTAAACTGGGGCTGGAGATACAATTTAGTGGTGGAGTGTTTAGCTAGCATGCAAGTGGCCCTGAGCTCAATTTCAACACTGCACACACACACACACACACACACACACACATAAACACACACATATACACACTCACAAATTCCTTGTGGTTGAAGGCTGTCTTCATTTTAAGCAGTATACTTGTCCAGTGTCCTAAGAATTTGCTTTTTGAGCTCTAGCTCTGTCAGCATCCTGATTTTCATATGCAGTGCTGCTATGTTCAACAAAATCATGGGTATAAGAACCCATGGCCAAGAATAAATGAATCCTTTTACTTTCCTAAGGATTTCCACAGGAACCTGATTTCCTTTTCTTTTTCCTCCCTCCAGATTCTGTTTTAAATGACTTCATCATGATGCACTGTGTTTTTATGCCAAATACCCAGCTGTGCCCTGCCCTGGTGGCCCAATATCCTTTGGTTGTGGTAAGTCCCGGCTCCCTCGCTGAGTGCAGCTAATATTTAGCTCACTTTGCCCTCTGTAGGTAGCTCAGGGTCCAGGCAGTGTTGTGTTTTCCACTCTCCAGATTCTGAAATATCACCATTTTCCTCTGTGCAGACTCTAGCTCTCCCGGCAGAGGTCAGCCTTGCCAGGTTTAAGCGTTTCCAACTTATTACCAGTGTGGAGAAGTATGAACCAGCTTACCTCATCTTCTGTTGCTAAGAATACCTGAGATGGAAGCTTGTAAAGAGAAGAGGCTTATTTAGCTGGTGGTTCTGGAGGCTAGAAGTCCAACACTGGCCAGCCACATCTGAGAAGGGCCCTGACCATGTCATCACATGACAGGAAGTCCGAAGGACAAGCAGGCATATGTGGAAGGGTCAAACACAAAAAGTAACATCTCTTGGTAATGACTGGTTTTTACATAAACTAACCCAGTCCTTCGAGAACAAGAACTCACTGACTCCTGTGAGAGGAACCCAGTCCAACAGAGGGCAACCTGAATCCATTCCTGAAGGCATTGCCCTGTGATCCAGTCACCTCTTGAGGTTTCCACCACCTTTATGTTAGGCCCATTTGAACATGAGCTTCGAAAGAGATAAGTCCTATGCACACCATCAGACTGGCAAGACCTGTGCATGCCTAGAAGGATACTAGGAAGGGCTAGGGTGAGGAATCTGGGAGTATGGTTAGAGGCAGCTCCCTGACCTTGAAGGAAGACTCTGAGCCTCTGATAGCCACTTGGAAGATGCACTGTGGTGTTCCTATGTCGTTCCCCTAAGCTGGGTATTAACCAGGTTGCTATCCTGGTGAGATAAATACAGCTTACTGTTGGGAGGTAGCGTTCACACTCATCCTAGTCTAGCACATCTTCACCTCCAGATGCCAACATTTGTTTCTTTACCCATATTTTTTATTATTGCTGCACTGACTTTAAATACAAACTTAAAATTCTGACAGTTCCTCTAGATTGTGTTTCTTTGGAGGCAGCTTTTCAGTACTGCTTGGAATTGACCGACCAAGGGCCAGTGTCTGGCACCAAGAGTGTGTTCAGAAACATAAGTTGAACAGAAGAAGTGAATATGATGAATGAATTTCACCCTCCTTTGGGGGGACCATGTGAAAGTGTATTTTAAAATTCCGTTTTATTTTTAAAGCATCCAAAATTTAGATCCCAAAATACTTTGGCCTTTTTGAGCAGCTAAATATATTGAAGAGAATGTCTGTATTTCTTTCTTTTTTAGCAATCCAATCAATGTTGGTGTGTTTTTCCTTTTTCAGAGTTATAATTGCTCTACCTGATTCTCATTTTCTTGCTCACCCATAATTCTCTTCGAGGGCAACAGAATGTATGAGGATGGGAGATTTGAGATGAATGCATTACTCAGAGGGAGCTGCAAGCATGAGATTTGGGTGTTTATTTGCCTGGAAACTATCTTTCCAAGTAATGACAGCTTAATGAGACTTACATATATTATATATTCTTTCTGGCTCATCTTCTGTTTTTCTCAAGTAAAATTAACACATTCAGGCTCTCTCAGTGCTCTCTTAACTCCATACATGGTGATCATTACCAGACCTTGGAGATTTGTTGGAAGGAAAAATAAAAACCACGGCTGAGTTCAGACTTCCTTTTTTTCAGTGATTAGCTTGTGGCTAAGCCTAGGATAAAGAAAGCCAAGAGAAAGTGAGAATCAAGTGGGCCGGGTCATATCATCTTTACAACTCAGAACCCCAGACACTAACCTTGTGGTTTTGTGCAGCTTCTGATCTCTTCATGTCTTAGTTACTTTTTTCTTGTGGCTGGGACAAAATACCCAACACCCAAAATTAAGAAAGGAAAGGTTTACTTAGCTCACAGTTTGTGGAGGCTTCAGTCCATACTCAGCTGACTGCAAGGCAGAGTGGTACATGGAAGAGAGCAGCCATTCATGGTGGCAGCACTGGGCAGACAGCTGAGGGAAGGGCAGCAGCTCTGAGGCATCTAGCCAGCCTCTCTCCCCTCCTCATGTTGTAATGCAGATTACCTGCCCCAGGGTGGGTGTAGCACTCACACCCATAATTCCAGCTTTGGATCATGAATTAATCACAAACTCTAAAGCTGCCCCAATGACTGCATGAAGCTTTGGGGAGACAACTAGATATAAACTATAACACTTAATTTATTTATTTGCTCTCCTTGAAGAGTTGACAGAGAACATGAAGGTCAGTAACTTTGGTTTTTAAAATAGTGGCTCCTGAAGGGAAGACCTAGGCCATGCCACATGAGGAGTGGGGGTAAAGGCACCAGTAAGGAAGAGGGAAGACAAGAAAACAAATGAATGATAGACTTGATCACAGAAGACCTGGGGTGTCTAGTCCCAATCCCTTTCCCTGGAGGCTGGGGAAATCTAGAATAGCCAGATACAAGCTGTACTACCTAGCACCCTCAGACTACCCCTCATGCTCAGTCCTGTGCAAGCTTAGATTCTGTTCATTGACTCCATTTTGAACCAACTCTGTGTTGAACCACAGAGAGCATTGACCTGCACCATACAGCTTTAATCATTTCATGAGCCTGTTGGGTTAGGATTAGCCTTATTTTACAAATGTGAACCCTAAAGCCCTTCCCCAAAATGGACTGGCCTGCCTGAGGCAAGTGGCACAGTGGTCCAGGCCTTAGGATTCCAAGCCCAGAGTTTGTCATTTTTTCCCGTCTTTACAACTCACCTATTCAAAAGCTTATTTAACTTTGCAATGAGTCTATACCCTTTAATTAGAGTGTGAACATCTCTTGACAACATTTTGCATGATGCATGCTTCTCTGTGCTTCAGGTGACTGAGCCAAAGTAGGCCTAATTTGTTGAAACCAAATAAAGTACTTTGTGCAACGTCTCTCCATCCTAAAAATTCTCAGTGATTTTCTGCATGCATTCCTAAAAATATGTACATGTTCAGTTTTAATAGTTTCCTCAAAGTGCAAAGCTCTTAAGAGGCCTATTTTGCATAATCTCTTGGAGAACACAGGGTCATCACAGCAGCCCATGAAGGTTGTATCTGCAAGTCAGTCCAGCAGGAGGGGTGGGAAAGGGACTCGGGTCCTATTGACTAACCCAACCAGCACTGTCAGATAGAATTTAGGGCAGTAATGGAAGTGTTTTGTATCTATGATAGTGGTATAGTAGCTGCTAGCTTAACACAGGTATTGAGAGGAACTAAATTTTTCATTTTATTATTTTCATTAAATTTAAAAGCCACATGAGGCTAGTGGCTGCCACATTTGGTATCACAGGTCTAATTTACCTGGGGTGCAAACCCCCAGGTATGAGTTGCTGTTGCATCCCAGTGAAGGGGGATATTACAGGCAGCCAGGAACTAGTCCTGCCACCTGGAAGCAAAGAGAAGAGCTCTGTCCCCACAGTTGTGTGTGTTTAAGTGCTCTGTGTCACCCTGAGAGGTCAAGTCTCAGCCTCCTGCCACTCAGAGAAGTAGTACACAGATTCCTTATAGTACCTAGACTGGGGTTCCTTACATAGGCTATAATTTTCTGGCCATAAGTAACATTAATCAACTGTAACTAACCTAAGGAATTCATCAAAAGAGCGTGGGACAACTCTAGAGCTAGAGGAGTCCATGGAGG
>PVKN010035204.1:0-11695 GCA_004027915.1 Capromys pilorides | reverse complement strand
CTTACAGTCCTTGTGCCTCAGCCTTCCTGAGTAGCTGGGATTAGGCATGTGCCTCACTTTCAGTTTTCTTCATAATAGTTACTATCTGATCTTCCTTGAAAAACAAATAAGATTGTTTCCAGGAAATGTACTGGTTATTCTCAGTAATAAATTTTATGCATTATGCATATTGATTAGGGTACTTTAGGCTGCAAAAAAGGAGGAAAAGGGGAGCAAGAAAGAGAGGGAGGAATGGCTGGTACCAAGTAATCCAAAACTTAGCAGTGCAACAGGGCATTAAATCTTAGACTAGAGAGTAACCTTTCACTTGATGTCCTGCCTTCCAGACATATTAGGGAGCAGTTTGGGCCCCCAGGGCTCTAGAAAGACTCTTCTATGGCTTCACTGGGTGCATTCCACACTACACCTCTTGAGTCTGACAAGCTGGAGTCCTAGGTCTGCCAGTCTCCTAGACTAGAACTGCTTGGTGGTGGCTACATCACCATGAATCTTAGGGGTGGACCTGGCTGAATTGTCCCAGTATGAGCTCTCAGCGGTGGCTCTTTCTCTGAGGCCCTTATCTGTCTGGACCTGAAGGCTCTCTGAGGGATCCTTTGAAACAGAGGTGTAGGTAGCCACACTCCTACAGCCTGTGTGCTTTGCATGCCTGTGGAAATGACCGTTTGCAGATGTCACCATGTTTTACCATTTGTGCCTGATAGAGAGGTAATCAGACTGACATGGACCCCCGAAGCCCAAGCATTCTGGCCTGTGATGGGCAGGGCATCTCCAAAGATCTCTGAAATGTATTCAGTCTTTCTTCCACTTGCTTTCTTTCTTTATTTTTCTTTCATTTTCTTGATAAGTAGTATGTGGCTTCCAGGCTGGCAAGATGGCTCAGCAATCTAAAGCACCTGCCTAGGAAAGTTTAAGCAAGCACAGGGACCACGGTTCTATCCCTGGTACCACATGCTGGGCTAGCCCCACTCCCGGGGCAGGTGGAGCCAGCCATAACACAAATAAATAAATGAGGTTTAAAAAAATTAAATTAAATTTTTAGAAAGTATGTGGCTTCCAAGTATCCATACTAATCACTATCAAATGTTCACTGGGTCATATTTTTAGTGTTTTCTATGAAACATACTTTTTCATTCTTTATAATATGGCTGAGATGAAACTGTTCCAAATTTTTAAGTTCTGTTTCTTCTTTTTATTGTAAATTCCATTTCTGATCAATTTATCTGTTCTTACAAATAATCAAGAGAAGCCATATGTTATGGTTTACATATAGATGTCCTCCCAAGCCCTGATGGGCTTGAAGGTGGGCATTTGGAGAGTTGATTGGATCCTGAGGGTGCTACACTCATCAGTAGATTATTCTGCCAATGAATTTACAGTGCAATATGCCAGTAGGAGGTGGGGCATGGTTGGGAAAAGCCGGTCATCGGGACATAGCCTAGAAGGGTGTGTCTCCTTCTCTGATGCCTCCCCTTGCTGTCTGCTTCCTGTGTGCCACTTTCCTTTGCTGTCCACCTCTGCCACACCATCTTACTTTGGATCCAGCTGACTATGGACTGAAACATGAGCCAAAGCAAGTTCTTCCTTTAAGTTATGAATGTTGGTATTTTGTCCAAGTGACAAGAAGGTAACTAGGACACCATATTCACTCTTGACTCATTGCTTAGGTATTTATTCCACCAGATACCCTACTTATCACTAAGTTCATCTTTCTACAAAATGCTATGACACAGGGGCTGGGGAGATAGCTCAGTAGAATAAGCACTTGCCTGACAAATACAAGGACCTGAGTTCAATCCCCAGTTCTGCAAAAAAAAAACAAACAAACAAAAAAAGGTATGACACAAACCCAATTTATCCAAATTCTTTGCAACTTAACAGCAGTGACTACCCCTCCTCCTATCTCCAATAATGTTCCTCACTTCCTTCTGATACCCAGAGTGGCCTTTTCTTTCCATAGGTCAGAACACACCCTGTTCATGATGTCCTACATAATCTCTAAGATGCTTGAGTCTTGTTCTGTAACTTCCCTGTTCTTCTGAGCCCTGCCCAGAATCACCCTTCATGGTCTATTTACAGAAGCAGCCTGTACTTTCAAACTCTTCCAGTTGCTACTCATCACCCAGTCCCACAGCTAGTTCCACATTGTCAGGTACTTGTTAATAGCAACCTCCCCACTTCTTGGTTCCAATTTCTGTCCTGGCCCATTTGGGCTGCTGCAACAAACTAGATGGGGCAACTTAACTCAGTACTCTCACTGTAACAGAATACCTGAGGTCATCAACTTATAAAGAGAAAAGGCTTATTTTGGCTCAGAGTTTTGGATGTTTCTTGTAGGGATCTGTTGACTGTGAACGGTTCTACCTGGGGAGACATGGCCACAGGAATGAGTAAGATAGACAAGAAGACAAAAACTGGGCTAGGTGGTCAGTAGTCTGCCTGATGGGCAAGATTCACATGCCAGCACAATGAAGCCTATTTTTATTTATATGTTTTGCAAAGTTAGTAATATGTGACACAAATTTCCCTAGTGAGTAGTAGCCAACACTAACCAGTCAGGATGCTCATCTCAGGACTGAGGTAGCTTGTTTGCTTTAGATACTGAGGCCTAGTTCTGCCTACACACCTTTGACTGATTTTCCAGCTTCCACAGCTCCCAATAGTTTCTGTCTATGATCAGTTTGGTCATGTGGCTTTGGATCTGTACCTTATATCAGAAGGATGTGGTGCTGCAAGACCTCTCACCTCATATCCAGGAAGCAAAGGAAAAGTAGAAGGAGCCAGAGTCTCAAAATGACTTAAAGGCCTCAGTAATTCCCATCAAGTTCTATATCTTAAAAGTTCTACCACCTCCCAATAACACCATCTGGGAAACTAAACCTTTAAACATGGGTCTTTGGGGATGGTCAAGGTCCAGATTATAGCACCGGTTAAATAATAGAAATCTATATTGTTCTCAATTCTGGAGGCAGGGGAATCCAAGATCAAGATGCCAGTGAATTCAATGTTTGGTTAAGGCTTTCTATTTGCTTCAAACATAGCACCTCCCTCCCGTGTCTTCACATGGTGGAAGGGAAAGACAGTGATCTAGGCCTCTTTGAAAGGACATAACCATGAGGGTAAAACCTTCATGATTTAATTTTCCCTCAAAGGCTCACTTCCTCAGTACCATCACCATGGGCAAAAGCCTTCAACATATGAATTCTGGGAATATAAACATTCAGATAATAGCACACACATATAGAACAGATGGAGAAATGGAAATAGGACGTTTTCCACCTTTCTGAATGTAAGTAGGTTTTGTCATAAAAGGAGAGGAGAACTACTGGGTAAGCAGCCTGTCACCTCCCTGGGTTGGCTGGTTCACTTTCACAAATATACTCTTCATTATTTTTCTTTTTTCAGTTTTAAAAGTGTTATAGAGTTCAGGCTAGGTGTGGTACCTAGATTCTCCCATTCGCTTTTCTCTTGCAGAGTTCTGACTTCTAAAAATACATAAAGGATTGTGAGTCAGTGGGGCTACTAACATTAACAGCAACAGCAACAATCACAGGGACCAATACTGGCTGAGTTCTGCCCTGTTCAAGGACTCAAGGTACTAAGTAAGCATAACATTGAACAGATGTAAAACCTTCTTCTCCCTCCCTCTCCTCTCCAGGGCCTCTCCTCTACTGTTCTTTGAAACACATGTTAATGAACTACTCTTTACTGATGTCTTAGATAAAATGTCAGGCTGAATTAGGCTTCTGTGGTCACTGTTGGATAATCAGAAGTGTCCTAGATGTGAGTTACACTACTGTATGCATTTGTCAAAACTCAGTGGATGTATGTTTAAGAGTTCTGCATTTCTTAGTTCAAAACTATTTATTAACCAAATTAACACCTTATTCTAATACCCATGATCATCTAGGAAGTCTTCCATTTTGTTCAAGCTCTTGAGACATATGCATGTATCATAAGCAATGCATTTAGGTTACTGCCACATACACATTGGTTTATGTAGGAAATGGATAAAAATAGACTAAGTTGAATATGTCTTCTGTCTTTCTTTTTGGTTAAAACAATACTTTATAGCCAGGAAATTAAAAAATAATAAAACATGGGTTGCCCTTTGTTGAACATAAAATACTAAAATAATTCTTGCCCCCAAAATCAGAGATTAGTTTGCTACATCTTTAGTTGGCAGTGATTTAAAAATAAATAATAATAATAATAACAGACTTAGTTTTTTTAGAATGATCTGTGAAAAGTTCTAATTCTCTTTTAAAATGTAATATTGGGCCAGTGAGATAGCTCAGCAGTCTAAAGTGCCTACTTAGCCCTGGCACCACATGCTGTGCCAGCCCCACCCCCAAGGCAGGCTGAGCCGGCCATAACATAAAATAAATAATTAAATAAAGTTTTAAAAAATAAATAAAAACAAAATGTAATATTAATTATAATTCCTTAGAAACTATTTGCATTCATTTGTTCATAAATACACAAAGGTAAAAAGTTTCAAGTATTATAAAATTTTCCCCATATAGGAAATACTCTGGAAGCAAAGGAAATTCAGAAAAATGCGCAGACATCATTATCAGCCTAGAAGCTACTTTCATGTCACAAAATAGTGGTTCTCAAAAGAGCGTGAGGGTGGAAGATGGCAGTGGGAAGTTGGCAATGTCTGGAAATTTTTGAATGTCATCATTAGGAGGTGCTACAAGCATCTATTAAATGAAGACCACAATATTACTAAACATACTATAATGTACAGGACATTTCCCACGGCAGTTATTCAATCTAAAATGTCAGTGGTGCTAAGTCTGAGAAACCCTGCCAGTAATAGCTGCCAGTAGTAGCAAATTTAGAAACTAAGCCAGGAAAAGGGAACCCTTAACAATTGAAAGATATACTGACCCAGACAGCAACTGGTCAGAAGAGTCTGAGTTCAACTGCACCCTTCCTCCTTGGCCCAGGACTGCCCAGCTGGCAAGAAGAGTCTGAGATCGATCTTTCCCTCCTTTTCCCCTAGCTAAAATGCACATATGGATAGGCAGGACTAGAGGCACAAAAAATGCCAATGGGTGGTAAATTAGGAGAACTAGTATTGTGTTTGGTGACAAAGACATGAGGAATAGAAGTGGGTAGTCACTCTCTTCTTTTTTCTTGGATTTTCTCTCTCTCTCTCTGTCTCTCTCTCTGTCTCTCTCTGTCTCTCTGTCTCTCTGTCTCTCTGTCTCTCTCTCTCTCTCTCTCTCTCTCTCTCTCTCTCTCTCTCTGTTTTAGAAACAACTGGGGAGAACTCCAGTCACAGAAAACTAATTCCATGAGCTGTGGATGGTGGCACATACCTGTAATCCCAGCACTGGAGAGACTGAGGCAGAAGGATCATTGTGAATTCAAGACTGGCCTGGGCTACAAAGTGAGCTCAAGGCCAGCCTGAACTGCATAGTGAGACCCTGTCTCAAAAAGGAACTAACAGAAAATTAATCCCATCCTCCAAATCTAGAGACAAAGATCAGACCCAATCCAGCACAAATCCACTGGCAATCTTGGCCAGAATACACATTTTTGGGATCCAACTTGGGCCTACCACAGAACCCAGACACTAGAGAAATTTCACTACTTTCATTCATCTCTATCTGATTTGTTTCCCTCTGGATATTTAACTGGGTTAGTGTTTTGTCATGTTTTGTTTTTCTTTTTTATTTTGGTTTGTTTGTTGTTATTGATTTCACTTTTGTTTGCTTGTTTTCCCTTTCTTTTCTCTCTGTTTGGTTTTTTGTTTGTGTTTGGTACCAGGAATCAAACGCAGGGCCTTGTGCTTCTATGGTCTGTTTGGTCCTGTTTTGTGTTTCTTTCCGTATATTGTTTTTGTTTGTTTATTTGTTTGTTTACTTTTCTTTTCCTTTTCTTCCTTGTTTTTTTCTCTCACTCAAAATTTAGATCTCTAACCTTTCTTTTGGTTTTATTCTGCTTGTCTTCTTCTTGCCTTTTGTCACCTATTTTGTTTGAGTTTATGGCACTTTCATATGAATAAACATTGTCTGTTCTCCCTCTGGTGCACTTCAAAACTTCTAGGCCGTCACCTAGGCAATCCTTGCCTCCTATGTCCTACAATTACCCAAAACTTGGGTGACCATTTTATTTCCTCCAACCTTGCTCTTACTATATTAACCTCATTCATCTCTCCATCCTATCTCTTATCGTCTTGAACCTCTCACACACAACAGAGTAAAAATCACTCTGCTAAGTAGGATATCATTGCGTATAGATTCTTGGTATAAGTTAGATTATATTCTATATCCTCACTTAAAAGCTTTTGCACAGCAAAACATAATCACCAATGGAGTGAAAAGACAATCCACAGAGTAGAAAAAAATTTATAGCCAGTTGTCCCTTAGATACAGGACTTCTATCTAGAATATATAAAGAATTGAAACATTACCCTACACAATGAGACAGGCAGCCAGTGTGGAAGTACGTCAAACTCTGAGTAACTAGCTTGGCCAGAGGAATCCAGCTACCCAACTTATTGCTTTGCATGGTGGGACAGGCAACTGGTGAGGATATGTTCAAAATTCCGGGCAACTAGCATAGATAGAGAAATTCAGCATTTGCCTCAAGCCCCCACGTGAAGTGAAGCATCTGGAACCTGGCAACTGGCCTGGTCCTCTGGCCTGGCCAGAGGAACACAGGGTAAATCCACTCTAACTTTGGATTTTTTTTTTTTTTTTTTTTTTTTTGTGGGACCAGGATTGAACTCAGGCCCTTGCACTTGTCAGTCAAGTGTGTATTCTATTGAGCTATTTCCCCAGCCCCAGTAAATCCACTCTAACAAGGCAAAATACTTTGCGTACAAACTCTGAAGTTATGATTTATTCTGTTATATAACTATAGACTTTGCTCCTATGGTCTAAAGTACAAAACCAATAGTCATCAAAGCTTATCAATTTCTGAATTTTGCCTTATCTTATCATTATTGCTAATTGTACTACCATAATTAGGATGTCACATCTGTATTAACCACTTGTTTATCCTTTGGTAACAATATTGGGAAGTACTGGGGTAATAACCTTACCACAGCCCTGCACCTAAAGATGGAGGACAGTGCCAAATAGAAACCAACATCCCACTCTCCATTAACTGGAAAGGCAGGATCTCAGGACAGACACAAAACCCAGAATTTCTGACACGTAAAAGATACCCTTGAAGAGCAGATTTTTCCTAGAGTGGCGTTGATAGTAGTACTCATGATCAAAATTTCACAAGGATTATCACAGAAATCAAAATAAATTTTCTACCTGCAATAGAACATGACAAGACAAAGAAGCAAAATGCAATCTCAGGCCTCCAGCCTAGCCAGAACAAATCCAGGAGACATCAACATAGAAGAAGTTGGAAGTCACACACCTGAAGTTTCTGAAATTATAGCAACTGAAGTAAAGAAACAACTCCAGTCAGGTACAGAGGTGTCATAGTTTGGGGTTTTGCAAAAGGAATAATACAATACAGAACACATTTTGTAATGTTATTTTATATAAAAAAAAACACTACATCAATCCCCTCCTGTCATAAGGGAACAAGAGAACTTAAGACATCACTCCACACTATGCAGAAAGATGCCTTCAGAGTAGCTAAATGACACAAGTAACCCACAATTCAATGGAATCTGTACAGTTCTATTTTGTTTCTCATCTATGATTTTGATGGATAATCATATAGTATGATTACTAGTGGCTTTGCTGTCCTCTGATTCTATGTGACTTGATCCATAATTAAGCTTTGTTTTTTTATGTGCAACAAAAATGGAGTGTGGATCAGTAATCAATTTTTCTGAAGATGGAAGTTTTTTTGTTTGTTGTTTTGGTGATTGTTTGTAGGACCAGGGTTCAAACTTACAGCCTTGCACTTGCCAGGCAAGCACTTGTGCCATGGAGCTATCTCCCCAGCCCCTTGAAGATGGAGGTTTTGTTTTTGTTTTGTCTCTCTTCTTCTCATTGGACAACTACAGAAGTGGGATAAGATTTGCTAAGAGTATACAATATTCTATATTTCACAACAGTGAGAGAGGTGATCTTTAATGGAAAGATTCTCAGTTATTTCTTTTGGTAAATTTCATAAATATTTTATGTCACAACTGGAGTGGAGGGGTAGCCTTTGTAACTTTAAAAGATTATGTCAGAATTGGCTTGATTTTAATGTATTTGTGAGAGGATACACCATTAAGAAATAATTCCCCTTCATTATTTATAAGACCACAGAAACAGATGTGCCATAGTTCCTTGTAAAATTTTCATACATAAAATATTATGTACCTGGAGAACATTGTCAGGTAGCATAAAGCACTGCATTCATTTCTTACTTGGAGTTGCTTTTTTGTCATTGTACTTAGTAAACATACTTCTATTACAGTAAAAAAAAAAAAAAGATCATTTTACATAAAGACTCATGTACATGCAGGAAGTCTATTCATACACTAAAGACAAAAGAATCCAGCTGAGGCCCCAGAACTTACTATCCTGCCTGAGTCCAGCTGAAAACCTAAAGCTCATAGCAATGCCTCCCACAACTCCAACTGGAGGCCTAGAGCCCATGACAACATCTCCTGCAGGCCCGCTTCACAGATCTATACTGTTAAGAGCCAAAGGTTAGTAGTGGAAGATAGAAGTTCTATGCCAACAAAGTCAAGGATCTTTGCTAGCAAGCTGGGGAATCTGAATTAGAGCCAGCAAGCAACACTCAAGGTAAGCACCAGAGCTCCCCCAAAACATACCACATCCAACCTCAATGACAGTGAGGTTCTGAGCTCCTCCAAGGATGGAGAAAGCTGAGTTCCCATCAGGAAGGCCAATGCCACAAATTCTCCAGGAGACTGAGCTGTGCATCATCTTCCCCTCCCAAGCCAGGAAGTGATACTGAAGGTGAGGACCAGACCTCCCCAAAATGAACGGCAGCCATCCTCAATGACAATGAGGTCCTGAGGTCCTTCTCCGACCAGCATGATAAGGTCCTACAAGGGAACCAATAGCTCCTTACAGCTTCTGACAAAAGCTTACAGCTCCTTACAGCTTCCCTAACAGCCTCTCCCCATCTTTTAATGGTGAAGGAGCCCAAAGAAGAAAATTATAAAGGTCAGAGCCGAAACCAATGCAACTGAGACAAAGAAAACAATACAAAGAATTAATGAATCAAAAAGTTGGTTCTTTGAACAATTAAATAAAATTGATAAATCCCTATCTAACCTCATCAAAAAAGGAAAGAAAAAATCAAATTCATTTAATGTATTAACTATCATTACTCTCCTACTAGCCTGTTTTGAAATCTGTTTTATTGTTATTTTATTTTTTTCTCTTTAAAATACAAAATTGAAAGATAAATATAACAAACAAAAGGCAATTTAAGCACCTACATTTACATTAATTTGCTTTTTTCCCAAGAAGACTACACTTTGGATAGTTTTTGTTTTCCATAAAATGACTTGAAAATGATAGTGATGATTCTGGATCAATAAGAGTACAAGCTGCAGTGAGTTGGAGAATTCCTGAAATCCAAGGGAGCCAGGGAGATCGCTCAGTGGAATAAGCGCCTGCCTGCCAAGGGAATAAATTTATCCTATCTTGGAAGTAAAGGCCAGTTTCCCAAATTCCTTAAAAATCACCGTAATTACAGAAAATCTGATAATTCTGAAGCAGCATTAATTACAGTCTTGTCAATATAACAAATTAGAGGCTGATTGTTGCATTTATCAAAATGTACAGCTATTTTTGCCCCAAAAAGGGAAGCAGCCCAATGCACCAATGACTGAAGAGTCATTTCACTGAAGTTTATTTAAACATTGGTTACAGAGAGCTCACACATGTCTGTGCAACAGTTAAGATGTTTTCCTATTTTTGTTTCATTTTCAGTGGCAAAAAACAGTCTTGTCTCAAGTCTTCATTTTCATTTGCTGAGTCATAAATATATACTCTCCCCAACAGAGAATACTCAACTTATTAGATGCCTTAATACACCAGTCGAGGCCTGCTAATCCAGGCGCATCGGCTTTGTTCTAACATCTTTTTTCCTCCCACCATATTCTGACCATGTGAAACCACCTGCAGTTTCCCCAAGTTATAAAATCAGTTCTCTGCCCTTGTATATTCTCTTACTTCTTCTGGGAACATTTCCCTCCTCCTTCACCAATAAACTGAAACTCTTCCTCATAGTACCCAGCTAGTCCATCATTTTCCTCAGAGATCTTTTCTCACTGGCTCAGGTGTACCTTTCCTTGCCATTTCTTTTGCAGCTATAATGCATAATTATCAGCATCTTATCGTTACACTCTCTCATTGCCAATAGATACTGGGCTTCTTAAGAGTTAGAATTATGTATTAGTCATCAGTTAACTATTTTCAGCTTTGCTCCAATTGCAGCTTTGTTTGATATCTTGGTGTTGTTATTAATAGCAAGCAGACCTTTTCACTTCAAAACTGTCCTTCTTGGGTCGAGGATATAGTTCAGTGGTATAAGCATCTGCCTGACAAGTGCAATGTCCTGAGTTCTATCCCTGGCACCAAAAAATAGAAAAATGTCCTTCTTTGAGGAATAACATGTATATTAACTTACCTACGCAAGTTGAGGTGAGTGTGCAGGACAAATGCTTAAAATATATAGCTATAACATGGGTGCATGAATAAGTGACCCTCCCTCAGTCTCTCTCCCTCAAACCATCCATTTGAATGAGTCAGTCAAAACAGGTGAACTAAAAATATTGTATAAAATTACTTTCATATCTATATATATACAGTTTAAATTAAAGACAAATGAAGTTCATGTTTAGGCCTGATTTCCATCACCAAGATATTTTGTTAAATGTATATAAGTATGCAAACAAAAAAATTCCAAATCCAAAATACTTCTAGTCCCAAATATTCAGGTAGAGGTTACTCAACATGTAGTTGAATGAGAAAGTTTCCAAGTTCTTGACTCCTTAGAACAATTCAAACGAAGCTAGTAACCCAAAAGGCATAGACCAGCAATTTTTGTTTATCTTTTCTTCAAAGAACCCTCCATTGAGAATTTCAGACTCAAACATATTCATACCTGGACCAACAACTTTAGAACCCAAAACCTGGCAGCAGTCTGGGTATTAGCACAAATTAATGCACACAGAGATCATCTTGCTTGTTGTGGTCAGAGTTCTCTTGTTTGGCCCCATGGATAGCTGGATAATCTCTGAAGAACAGCTAAAAAACAATTTCTACTTGTACTTGTGATATACAATATGCTGTACCAACAGTTCTGTTACTGCAGTAGACATGTCTCCTGGACTGGGGTGTGTTTCATTTATTATCTAGCCCATTTTCTTTTTCTTGAAAGCACAGGTATGTATTCTGCCTTGGCTGAGGGGCAGATTAAAATCTCACTTAAATTCACACACAGGTGCCAAAATCCCATCACCACAAACAGGTTAAAACCCACTATTTGAATGGAAGAATGGAGTCACATTTCATTTTACAAGAGCAGAGTGAACAAATCACTACGTGAAAAGCCATAGTGAGAAGCAGCCTATTAATACTGCTGCACCTCGGCCCTTCAACGGCAAAATTCAGTCTTTCATACTTAGCACATATTTCATTGCCAAAACTTAATATCATTAAAGTTTTAGATCAGCTGCACTCAAAACAAGTTATGCATTGTACAACTAAAAAAAAAAAAAAAAAAAAAAAAAAAAAAA
>PVKN010035203.1:0-11678 GCA_004027915.1 Capromys pilorides | reverse complement strand
TGGGTTTTTGGAACAGCATGTTCATCCTTAAGGAAAAAAAAATGTGATGCAAGTTATCACTTAGCATCACTAGAATAAGAAACATCTCCTTCTTCTGAGAGTAGTAGATACTCCTTTGCCCTGAAAGTAGGTCCCAGACATAACATATCTAGACAAGCTTTGGAAACAAGAGCTGGTGTGGCCCCACATGTCTACATTTATAGAGCTGCCAGTGCCTTTGGTGGGCTTCATGCTGTAGTGTTTGAGAAGCTTCCTGGATATCTGTTGGCAAAGTCCTACACTCAAAAGGGCGAAGCACATTTGCCAATTTCTGAGGGCTTGGGGCCTGTGCTTGGTGTGCTTCTTCCTGCATCCAAGGCTTGCTTAGGCTGAGCAGGCACATGCAGTGCACTTCTTAGCGCATGAGAGGGCATTTTGAAGGTAGTGTATGCATGACTCCGTAGGATATGGAGGAGCTCACTCTGAAACTACACTCTGGAAATAACTCAAGTAGTTTCATGTTGGCTGTGAAGGGCCAGCATAGAGAGAAATGGAATGAGAAGAGGCACAGAGACGTGTGTGTCAAAGACTTACTCTTGCTGGACACTGTGCTGTGTTCCACCCATAAGACCTCCTTAGCAACTCCAGCTACCATATAAAATAGTCATCACCACATCATCATAATAAGGGAGAAAGCAAGACTCACAGGATGTGAGGAACCACTCAGAGGTGTTCAGAAATGAAGGTAGACTGCACCTCTCACCAGGAGAGTTGACATCTTTCTGCTTTCACTGTATTACATCTCTAAAAGAAGCTAAGAAGTGAAGGAACTGCTGAGTCAAAACACACCACCCATTGAATGACGTCTTTCTTCTTTCTACTTCTCTATACATATCCAAATACAGACTGAGACTCAGGAGGATAAAGTGGGTGGGGAGATGGAGAGGGAGAAAGGGCAAGAAAGGGAGAGGAGGAGAACAATGGAAAGAAAGAGAAAGGATGGGAGAGAGAAAGAGACAAAGAGAAAATGGAAAGAGAAAAAGAAGAGGTAAAATAAGAGGGGAGAAAAGGAGAAAGAGGTGGGAAAAGGAGACAGATAAGCAGGCAAGTCTACATACTAGAGGTTGGACCAGAATCTTGGACCCACAATCCCTAATCAGCTTAGTCACTTTAAAAAGTCACTAAATACTTCAAGAAGCACCCATTTTGTGTTCTATCTGTGCTTATATCAGAATTGATGTTTATTTTTGTGGTACTGATGGTTGAACCCAGGGCACTCATGCTAACCTACACTGTTGGAAACAAACCAGTGTTTCACAAACCATGTTTGGTACAGGGCCTGGGAAGTGAGAAAGATTCAAACTTAGGTCATTGTTGTGGTATTAAAGAAGCCGAATATTTCAAGCATGTTGTGAGTCAAAGGACATACATAGGACATCTAATACACAGTGACAAATTAATTAAGTGATTGAACTCTAACTCTGAATAATTATGAGTATTCTAGATGAGGTGGACTCATTTTGTTGAAGTGAAGTCTGTCCTTCCCTGAGTCAGACTACATAAGCACCCCACTAGAAGTCCACAGAGAAAATGTTCCCCATGTAACCTAGAGCATACAATGACATTGGTGGGACATTTATTCCATTCTAAAAGTGCTATATAGTTATTTAAGTGGATTGGTAAATTATATCAAAGCAGAAAGAAAAGGAAATTTTTTCACACAGCAGTCATAAATACATTCTGTTAATCTTTTCTCTAGGTTTTGTTTTTTTCCTCTTTATGGATTTTAACAAAAAAAGTTGTAAAAATTATTTTTGCCAAGAAGCAATAATATGATATGTAAGATTGAGTGTGTGATATTTTGCTCATCTTATGAGATAAACACTTTCTCTAGTTTTGCTTAAATTTGTGAACATAATTGTTATTGCTGCAAAACATCTAATCAAGTATATACTCCTTGTTTAATTTAATCACCATTAAGTTGTTTCCACATTTTGTTGCTCTCAGTAATGATAGGGTAAAATCTTTGTGCTTAGATTTTATTTTCAAATCCAGAAAATACATTGCATTTGATTAGCGTTTGATGGTTTGCATTGTAGGCTCATCTTAGCACATCCTTTGGGAAGCACTTGCTGAGTGCCTACTACAGGCCAGGTTTTGGGGACCAGAAAACAACTAATGGACAGTGTCCCTGGTCTCTTGGACCATAACAGATTCTAGAGCAAGTAAACACAATGTCACTCTAGGTATTATATTTTCCTGGTGTTGCAGGGACTCCCAACCAGTATCATCTGAAATATGAACAGTGTGGGTTCCATTGAAGTACCTTGTGGCTGGTTGGTAGTAAAACTGATCATTGTGGACAGAAATGCAAGTGTAGTGTCTTAATCTCTACCCTCCACTACTGCCCTACACTAGGAAAACTGCTGTGCCTCTGCTGTAGCACCACCACCATTTCCTTGGGATTTCCCGCTGACCTGTGATTTCTTCAAGAGCTAAAACTCAGTTCCAGCGGCTCCTTACTACATAATGACACTCAAGAACAGTGCATTAAAAAATTCAATGAGTCTGTGTTTTCTCTTCTCTAGTATCTAGCAAAATGAAGTCTCCTTGTTGATGGTGCTATCGGCAAAACTTACCTGGTCCATGCGCATGTCACTATGTCATCATCCTCCTGTGAACTTGCTGTCACTACAGATGATGCCCTGGGAAATTGACTCTCAGCTGTGTATGTAACCTAGTGAAAGTCTCGTGAATGCCCTTAAAATTACAACTGGATGCCCTTGCTGGGTTGGCAGTGAGTGCCCTGAAAGGTGACGTGGGGTGGGGGAGCTCCAGAGACTGCAAGAAAGAGAAATGGGGTGGGTAAGAACAATGGGAAATTTTCTTTCTGGGCATAAAATGGGGTTTTCTCTGTGGCTAATAAGAACAGCCTGTTTCCAATTTGACTAATGTCTTCCATTAGGGTTTTGGCATGGCCCAGCAGAGAAGCATGATGAGGGCTTTGTTATATTTCTTAAATGCCACAGACTGCTTTGTCATTCAGAATTTTTCTTTGATCTCACACCAGAATTCTAAGGCAAAATTTATTGAAGCAGATCTGCAAAAGCCTACCTCTCCATTGTGGTGAGTCAACAGCCTCAGACAAGATGCTCCTCATGACTGGACTTTGATTTATTCTTCAATAAACTAGGAATGGAATCATTTGCTCAGCCTACTTCACAAGTTCACTGTAAGGATCAGATTTTAAAATTTAAAACAATGACAGCTACCATTCATGAAGCCTTTCACATGGGCTGGATCATGCACAAAGTGTTCCCACCTTCAGTATCTCATTGAATCTTTATAGCAACATTGAGAGGTGTGATAGGTAGAATATGACCCCCTCCATGGCCACACCCTAGTCACCAAACCCATGAATGTATTACACTACACGGCACAGAGGGAAAGTTTGTGAGCAGAATCAAGGTTTTTAATCAAGTGACATTAAAATAGAAAAATCACCTCTGTGGGCTCAGTGTCACTACAAGGAAGAGAGATCCAGAGAAAGAGCCACTTCCCTAGAAGCAAAGTCACAGCCAAGAGATGCAGAGACATCACCCACTGCTGCTGACTTGGAAGACACTAGCAGGGGCCACGAGCATCCACACAGCTCCCCAAAGCTGGAGAGAAAATTTTAAGGCAGAGTAATCGAATTTCCACTAAAACTTCTCAGAACACACACAGCTCCCTACCTACACCTTAATTTTAGCCCACTTTGACTCATATGTAAGTTCTCACTTGCAGAGATAGAAGAGAGTAAGTGTACTTTGCTGCAAGCCACTAAATTTGAGGCTATTTGTATGATGATTATAGAAAAACCTATCGGTCATTTTTAATTTTCTTTATTTCTGTTTAACATGGATGAAGAGCCTGAGAATCTGGGAAACTAAGTGTTGTATTCTAGGTCTATCAGCTGTACACACAATCTGTGCTTAATATGTATATTAGCATGAGCTGTACCACTGTGAGCAGTGTAGGACTTCCGGATATAAAGAACACCTGTGGCCAGGTGGGGCCAGAGTCCTCCCGTGACATAAGCAGGATCCATGGCCCATCCTGATTTGCACTGGGAAGTGGGCTTCTCTTTCTCACCATCATGGAAGGGTTGCCACAGGATGATTTCTCACTTTCTGCACTCCATCACAAATTATCATGAACACTGAGACTTAAATTTATATCTACTTATTGTTTCAAGGTTCCAAAGGACAGGTTGTCCATAGCTCAGATCCTATGATTCCAGGGGCCAGATGGGCTGCCTTCTCCTGGAGGTTCCCAGTTCTAGATGCTCTTAGGTTAATTGTGCTCCTTCCTGCTGTAGCAGTCATGGAAGCTGCTTCTTCAAAACCAGTTAGAAGGAAATATCCTCCCCATGTCTGTCTTTCTGGCTTGGCTTGGCCATTCTTACCCCACCCCCCACCCCTTTTCTTTCTCTTCCTTCCTGCCTCACCTTTTCCATCCTTCTAAAAACCATTCACACACTGATTATTTCCTACTTGTTCTACTTACCAACCATTATTTTTTCTCTGAGATTTAGTTTTCTATTGTTTTTTTCTAGTTTGTAAAAATTAGAGTGGTACTTAATCATAAAATTATTTCACTCCATGTTCTCTTCTTTCTTCCTTCCTTCTCTACCTTTAGCCTCCCTTTGGAATTCTCTTACTCTCTCCCTTGCTTTCTCTCTGTCTCCATCTCTGTTCTAATCTCCCTTCAGCCTGGCCAGAGAAGAGAGGAAAGCATTTGAAAATTGAACTGCAGCTTGGGCTAAATTGTCCTGCGGCTTGAGTTTGCTTTTCCATAAAATGCCCTGAGGTTGGTGTGCTGTCCGCTTTTCACCCAGGGCCTTGTTTGTGTCCTTTGCACCTATCACCATGAGAAACTGCCAGGGTCATTTCTTTGTTATTTGTCCTTGGGGCCAAAGCCTTGCTGACTTTATTGATAGCTCCACCCACAGTATAGAGCATGGTGTCTGCATGTGCAGCTGCTCCACAGATACTTAGAGCATCTGTTTTTCTTGAATGGATGAATAGGAGGATAAATGCATCAGTAAATAGATGCATAAATAGAGGGCTTTTTAATAAAATTAATCAAGGTCAAAGTTTTGGCAGCATCTAATGCCATCAAAAATATATGAAGTGGGCACAGATTGGAATTCTGCTGGCTGCAGATATTCCTGCTCCTGGCTACATGCAGATTTCAGCTCCTGGAGTGCCTTAAAGATAGCAAATGACTTCTGGAAACAGCCTCCTCAAAACAGAGCTGAGGTGCACATTCTCCAACTTCATTATAAGATGGGCTTCACACCTCTACTGCAGCAAATCCACTTGTATGAAGCCCCAGGTAGCCCACCTGTGCCACAGATGGAGGAAGGACTGAGGGGACCATAGAGGCTCCTAGGCCACCTACTGCCCTTGGTGTCCATAAGCCCACTGCCTTGCTCCAGGGCCAAATTAATCTGAGGAACAAGGCAGAGACATATTTTATTTTACAAATTAATGAACAAATGGATTTCCTATTCATTATTCATTGATTTTTGAAGTTTAATGAATTGCTCAGGGACAATCACTAGATTCTGGTGTTTGTAGAACAAAATCAGTGCCAGCTGGTTTCAATACATGTCAAGTATCAATGTACTATATGAAATGAGTTTCACTCATTGCTTTAGCTGGTTTTTATCAACTTTAAATTTTTAATATGAAAATGATGAATTCATCGTGAACAAGCTCAGTCTTCATTCTTCTTTGGTTTGATTCCTCTGTGAGAACTGGAAGGAAGACAAGAAATTGCAATATCTTTTGTCTGTGTCTGACTTCACCATGGGAAGTTCTTTCCATTGTTGGGGCTTCCATCAGAACTAATCTCTTCACTGACATTCATCTACTTTTCCATTACTTTCGTCTTCTGCTGGGAAATTAACATCTTTCTCCCTCTTCCCTCCTGAAAGAAAATCATAATCCTTGTGTTTCATAACAAAGAGCCAAAAGGAAAGACATTTTAGACAAAAACAATGTGATAACTCAGAATTACCAGTAGAACAATAAGAACAAGAATGAGGTTCTATGTCATCAATCCCCTAGCATAGGCACTGAAAGATGAACTTGGAGATACTTTCAAAAGAAACAAATAAACAAAAAAAAGGTATCAGTATGAGCAAACAGAGCCTCCTGGTGTACAATTATTATATGAACAAAAGTAAAAACCATAGACATTAACTTACTGTTTTAATAGGAAGTATAAATTCAGCCATGGCAAAACCCAGAGGTTTTTCTTTCTCCAGTTAAGAGTTCCTTTCTGATTGGGAACCATTTTTGTGAGCAGCTAAGACAGTTTCAATGATCTTTTTCTGTTACTTTCAGTTACATCTCTTGCCTAAGCTATGAGATATGATCCAGAAATACTACAAATGTTTAAATAAAAACAAACTATTATAGTAAAAGACACAGTGTCATTAGTCCACTTCAAAATACTTCCTCAGGCTCATCAGTCTAAGCATCTGCCTGGCAAGTGCAGAGACTGGAGTTCAATCCCTGGTACTACATGCTGTGCTGTGTCTACCACAGGCCCACCAAGATCAGGGGTGGCACATGCCTGTAATCCCAGCACTGGAGAGGCTGAAACAGGAGGATCACTACAACTCCAAGCTCAGTAGGGAGACCCTGTACCAAATACATAAGTTTTTTAAAAAATTAAAAATACTTACTTAATATTGTAAGTACTTACTCTATCATTCTTGCCACTTTCTAAGGCAGTGCTCGAAATTTTCTTTTGTAACTGTTGTATAGTGGCTATTTTGATGTCCTGAGTGAATTTAAAAATTTTACTGCTGTTGCTGTCAAGTAAAAGTACAGCTTTATATTCTCATGCACTCTATTCACCAGATCTGCTACTGAGTGACTTTAGGTTCTTGCTGAAATTCAAAATGATCATGAGAGATGAACCTTTTTTAATAAATACAGGACATCAAGGCAGCCATGACTCCACAATTAAAGTCACTAGTGAAAGAGGAATTCCAGAAGTACTTCAGAAAATGGCAAGAACAATAGGATAATTATACAAGTTAGGGTGTGTATCTTGAAGGGGTTTGATGACCCCTTCAAAAGTGCCTTTTATTATACTAATTGTTAAAATCTAAACATGCATAGTATCTTGACCACACTTATATCAAGACTAACCCTGCACAATTTCATACCTCTTCCACATGTTACTCAAGATTCCCTAGTTTCTCACCCTGCATGTAGCTTCCCTCTGCAAACTAATCAGTGCTTAATTTCAAACATGGTAAGGACAGTAGGGAGTGTAGTGTTTCTTCTCTCAGCTCCTTCCCACACTTCAACCTGATGTTGAGGAAGTGGGCAAAGAGGCGACATCATAGTGAGTAAGTACTGTGGATAGATGGAGTCTGACAGGTTTGAAGATGGAAGACCACGGATTCACTAAGCTCTCTCCACAGGGAGCTCCCTCCCACCAGGAGATCTTTCCCATACACAGCCCACCCAAAGGCCAATCTTTTGGGCACTGTCTGCATTTTTCTACAAGTATTTTCAGCTCCATGCATGAAGGTCCTTGACTGGGGAAAATCCCTAATCTCTCACACCATCATGGACCTAAAACTCTGGAACACATTTGTATACCATACACCTTCCATAACTTTTGGGAGTGGAAAAATGAACAAGGAAGGAGTCCTTTGTCCTTTCTCTGGCTGAATGGGCCAGAAAAGATCCCCCAAGAATCTGTGGCCTATTCCAAGTTTATCCCATTCAACAAGTCCATGGACAAATGGTTTCCTACTAGGACATAAAATAGCCTTTTGCCATTTTGGAACCCCCCCCATGTTGACTCCAGGCATATGAGTGGCTCTTTTGAGGCCCCCTTCTGGGTGAGAAAGAAATGTTCCAGGGCATTCATCTAGACTGCCATCCCATTCCATGCTCTGTCATAAAACTGAGCTAGTATTTCCCATCAAAAGACAAGAACAACTCCCCTTACTTGTCAACAAGGGCTGATCTTGTAACTCACATTGTGAACACTCCTGCTCATCCTTGGAGTTCTCCTTGACAGTCATTAACTGCATTGGTCCATTTATGCTTTAACAAAATGATAGAGCCTGCATGCACTATAAAGAGAAAAATTTTACTGATTTCACAGTTCTGGAGTCTTGGGAAAATGACACATGGTACCAAATTGCTGGCTTCCAATGAGGATTTTGTCCCCACCACATTGCAGACATGTGTACAAGAAAGAAAGTGCATGGCTGGCAATACAGAAAGCAGAAGACCATGAAGGAGCCATATTTCTAAAAAAAAAAAATCACTCTTGTGAATTTAAATGTCTCTTGTGAAATCTAACCTGTTCTGAGATCAGCAGTAGGTAAAGTCCTGACCTGATCAATTTTCTTTTAGCCTCACCACTGAAGTTTCTCTTATCTTTTAATACTATTAGAGATCCAGATTCCACCTCATAAGTGCTTGAAAAATAAGCTTTATCCAAGAAGTAAAAGAAATTTGTAACTGTATTATTCTTTATTTTTTAATTACTTATGATTTGCTGTAAATATTTTCAAAAGAGAACTACCCAATTCTTGTGTATTACATATATAGCCCTTCCTGTTCAGTCTTAAATAACCCAAAAATATTTTAACAAGCAAAATGAAATATAGAGGAATTTCTGAAGTAAGGATGCTTAAAGTTAGTGTTTTAGAACTCTAGTATGCACCAAATGTTGTTGATACATCAAGCAACAAAAGATCTTGTCATCATAAAACCTTGCTGTTCCATTTACCAATTCCTCTTGAAAAGTTTAACATGTTGAATTCCAAGTAATGTAGTTTTTCCAAGAACACAGAGTAAGGGATTAGAGTCACATTTAAATCCTCATTATGGAGAATCAAAACTAAACTAGATCTTGTTAACACCAGGAGGAAAAAAGTCATCAGCTTTCACATATTAGCATCACACTGGAGGGAGATTTTTGGACTCCCCCATGGTGTGGAATTTAGAGTGCCAAAAGAATCCCACCTTGAAAACTGCAAGGATGTTCCATTTTGCATTTGTGCTACATAAAAATGAATGAGACACAATATCCATCCTAAAGAAGGGTACACAGTGGTCATGATGGGGCAAAAAGGAACCCATTTTAAAGGAATGTCACTTAAGTTCACTTAAATTATAGGTAAACTCATTCTCTCAATCCCTCCTGTGCAGCTATCCATAAATCCACTTAGAGATACCAGCGTCATAAAATAGGGACAAGTAGAACAACTTGGGGAGTAGGGCATATATTAGGCCACACTGCCCCATGACAGATAACGGTCAACAGTGCCTGGGAAATGTAAACATTCTTGTATTATTTCTGAAAATGAGGTTATATGGTTGCTATGGAAACCTGGAAAGTATATAACCTGAAAGGAAAGTTCAGGCCAGTACCAACAACTTTGGGAGTCCTGACCTAAAGTCAGGGCATCAGTTAGTCACAAGCTTGCAATCAAGGCTTCCTTGGTCTTTTTGTACTTGGTCTCCTTTGTGGGGGTTTATCTCTGCTTGCTGTCATCTGCTGCTACAGTTGTATCTGATCCTTGGGTCCACACTGAGTTTCTGTGATCAAATATCTCTAACACTGAGCCTCTCCAAATGCTGTGCACATCCCAAGAGATGCCGTGGACCACAGAAACACCAGTGAACTAGAAGCTGAGGACATGAAAACCAACCCCAGTGCACTGGCTCAGTAATTATACCCAGCCAGAAACTCAGTTTCACTGGGAATAGCCACTACCACCCACTTGGCATCACAGAATGGCTGGAATAGGCAGAGAACAGTTTAGGACAGAGGGTTTTTTCCCAGAGTTTTTTCACCTGATGTGTCTAACTATTGATTACACCCAAACACAGAAACAGACACACACACACACACACACACACACACACACACACACACACACAAGCAATTCAGTGACCACTCTATGAAACAGAATAAATAACCCATGCATGAAAAGGATACGTGTCAGAGCTAAAATAGACTGAGTGAAACTTGCTAATCAATAGTGATTTCAGTGGCAGAATCTGCTTCCCTAATAGACAGAACACTGAGAAGCAGTGACAACTGTGTCATGAGCTAGTAAATGCTGCTTTTCCCTCAAGCAAGATGGGACATGGTTTAGTGAATGTGTATCACAGGGAGAAAAAAAAAATCAAAAAGGATTAAACTTCAGTAGTTGCTAGGCATCCTGAACACTTTGCAAATAAATAAGTGCATGGTAGCCAATCTTTCTTAATTAAAAGTAGTTCTTTTTACCTGAGCAGGGCTGTGGCTCCATGGGATGCCAGGCCAGAGTTATTAGCAAATACAGCCTGTGGCAAACTTGACCATGCCTAGTTTTTAAAATCCTGTTTCAAGATGCCCTTTTCATAAAATTACATGATAGCTACCTGATCAGTGCCAGTTGAATTCATTCAATTGGAGATTCAGTCAGCATTCGCTGAGGGCTGTACATCATTCTTGGTGGTCGGTATCTCCGATAGAGTTGCCTGTATTTCATAGTCATGCAAGTTTTGTGAGATAGATTATTCTCTCATTTATAGATGATACAACGAAGATCTAAGAAACCACAAACATGAAAACTGTCTTGTTTAAGGACAGACTCCAGGCTAGAAGTGTAGTATCCTAATCCTCGCTTACCATGCATACCATTCCATTCTTGGTAGTCAAATTTGTTATCCTGGAAATGTGATCCAGTTTTTCAAATTTACAAGGAACAAGTTTCTGAAGCATTTACTAGCAGTGTAAGGAAACTATGTACCTTCCACACAAGAACCTGCTGGACCTGTGGGTCTATTCAGAGGACCACAGCTTGGCAGAGGCTTTTCTAGGGAGTTCCCACAGTAGCACGATTCAGAGGTGAGGAGAGTGAAAGCTTTCTGGTCAAACATTTCTTAATGTCCCTATGTTATTGCAAATGAGACTATTTATTCTTTCTATTTTGCATAGTTTATCAGTACACAGAAAGGAAGTGCCTGATTTTTGTATGTCAATTCTGTGTTCCACAACTTCCCTATAAATTGAAAAATACCTTGCAGATATAAGTTGGAATAATTATTCTTGAAATATCCATACTACTGAAAGTGATGTACAGATTCAGTGCAATTTAGCAATAGTTTCATATAAATAGATAAAATATAATTAAAATTAAAATAAAATGTGGAATTATAAATCCATCTGAATAGCCAACATAGTCTTGAGCAAGAGAACAAATAACCTGTTCTATAACTGAAATAGCAGTAACTGAAATAGCATGTTTGCTGCACAAAACAAGTGTGGGCCAGTGCAACAGACTAGACACCACAGAAGTTAATCCATGCATTTGCAGTCAGCTAATCTTTGGTAAGTGTACCAGGAATACACAATGGAGAAAGGACAGCTTCTTAAATAAATGTTGTCGGAAAAACTAAAAATTGACAAAAAATGAAATTTGACATTTATCTCTCATCTTAAGTATTAAATTATCTCAAAATTGATTAAAGACATCTACACAAGAGTCAAGAAGCATAAAAATATTAAAAGAAAGTATAGGTAGAATGCTTTTTGGGTCTGTGCAACAATTTCTGGAAATATTCCCCAAAGTATAGGCAACAAAACACAAGTAGACACATAAAAGCTGTGTGGCAAAG
>PVKN010035202.1:0-11681 GCA_004027915.1 Capromys pilorides | reverse complement strand
AGGTACAAATGGTAAATAAAGGTATTAAAAAATTCTCAACCTTAGTCATCATTAGGTAAATGCAAATTAAGAACAGAGGAAATTATCATTACAGGCACTGGGACGACTCAGATTCAACCTATTGATAAAACTATGCTCCAGGGAGGATGTGGAGCACCTGGAACTCTGTTGCATTCCTTTGGTAGCTGTGAAATGGTAGCAACTTAGGAAAACAGTCTGGCAGCTTTTGTAATAAAATTAAATATAAACTTATCATATGAGCCAGTAATTCAATTTCTTTGATATTTACACATGTGAAATAAAAACATATGTTCATAGAAAGATATGTACATGAATGTTTATACAATATCATTTACAGTAGCTAAAAGCTGAAAACTATTCAAATATCTATCAACTTGTGAGCAGAGAAATTGTAGCATTTCCTTACAATGGAATACTTCTCAGTATCAAAAGGAAATGAACCACCGATACATGAAACAATGTGGTGAATCTCCCAAGCATCCCACCAAGTGAAAGAGAAGCCAGATGTGGAAGACTACATGCTGTATGATCCTATTTATAACAAATTCTAGAAAAAGCAAAACTATCATAAGAGAAACCAGATTTGCCACTGCAAATCTGGAGATGGTGAAATGAGATTGGATGGCTACACAGAGGCATAAGGTGAGGTGAAAAGGGTTTCTCTTTGGAAGACAGAGGCCGCTGGGCAACCACGCACACTTACCACGTGTGTCAAGCTATAGGTTTAAGAACAAGTGGGTTTTATTGCATATAAATTATAACTCAACTAAAGTTGTCTTTAAAGAAGGAATCTCGGTATGTGGAGCTTCGCAGATTTGGATGACAAATTGTCCAGATGTAGGGAAGATAAAGTATTGGAGTAATTCATGAAATCAGTGTTCTGTCCACTGATTGTAACAGAACTTATCTGCTGTTGCAGCTTTAAAAATTTCCCTTGATAAAAAATCTTCCTATCATGCTCTTCTTGTGTTCTCTCTTATTCCAGTCTTTGTTCTGAGTTCATTTCTTATTCCCTCAAATTTAAGAGATTAAGAGTGCAAAAGTTTATGGACAACCAGTTGACTAAAGTGACTTATACATCAACTCATTATGTAAAATGCTACTATTTTACATATTATCATCTTCCAGCAGAAATGCTATAAGAGTTCATGAGCTGAAAATCATGAAAACTATTTAGAGATTATATATACTTTCTCTGTAAACATAATAAGAAAGCTTACATGATCACTACAACTTATGGAAAAATAAATTATTGGTGTTTCAGGCACCCTAGTTGTTATGGTTTGTATCTAGTTGTCCCCCCAAAGTCTCATGTAAATTGTGGGACTGTCCAGCATGCAACTTGAGGGGTGGGGCCAGAGGACCAGGTCAGGGCTTGAGGGGCAAGGCCAGAGAGGTGCCAACTGTTAAACTGACAGCATGTGCCTCCCATGCACACCCCCATGCCTGGTGACCTATCTTGGAGGTATGGAGCAGATCATCCTGGGCATGGCAGTGCAGTGTCTCAGGTCTTCCTATGTAATTCAGGCTGCTTTAAACTATGAAACCTCCAGTAACTGTGAACTAAATAAACCTTTCCTTCTATAAGCTTGTGTGTTGGGAATTTGTCTTGGCAACAAGAGAAAAGTATTTGGTACCAGAGAAGTGGGATCATTGCTGTGGCTAAATCTGACCAGGTGGATTACCAGCTTTTGGGAAAGGCTTATGGGAAGAGATAGGAAAGGTTTGGAGATGCCACCTACAAGCAAAGTGCTAGAACAGCTTCAGCTGTTCTGTTTGTGAGATTCTAATCAGGGCTCAGACCAGAATGCTGATAGGAACCTAACTCTAAAGACCAGGGAGACGAGGCTTCTGTTGGGAAAAAGGACTGCATTGGTTGTTGGACTCCAGATAATTTGTGCTTTGGCTTGGCAGAAAGTTTGGCTCAATTTTGCTTTTGTTCACAGACTTTGCCTCAGGCTGAACTTAAACATGGAGAACTAATTAATCTTTCACAAGAAATCTCAAAGCAGTCAAATATTGGGGCAGTGACATAGTTATTGTTGGGGCTCTTAGTCATATTTATGTTGAGAATAAAGAGCAGAGAGCCCAGCAGAATGATTTAAAATGTTGTGAGTTTGGCCAGGAAGGAAGCACCAGGAAGGCTGTGGACTGCAAAGGTAGAGAGGAAACCTCCATTGCCCAGGAGGAACAGGAGAATAGAAAAGATGTCCTGAGGGCATCACAGGAGGTGGAAGGTTCTCGCCCTTTGCAGCCTCAGAATCAAAAGGGTGAGGGACTTTGCTTTGAGGAGAAAGCCTCAGAGCCCCATGTTTCAGAATGGAGGCAGCAGCCACACCAGGTCCTAGAATGGAGGTGGTGGCCACACCAGATTACAGAATGGCTCCAGCATAGCAAATTTGTTTCTTGGAATCAGGGTCAGAGTGCTCAGAAATCCAGGCACTCGACCCCTACAGCTAAGAGAGAGGAAAGCCTGGATGCTGCTCCATCTGGCACCAGACCTTGGCATTATCCACGTGGCATTGGTTTTAGGTGCATGCAGAATGCAGGAATTCAGAGGTTAAGGAGGCTTCCACTTAGATTTCAGAAGAAGGCCTGGGAGGCCTGGCAGTGTGCCCGTGAGAGGGCAGTGTGTGAAGCTATGAGTGAGAAGCCTACTCTGTGGAAACCACAGAAGTTTGGAAAAGCCAGGAACGTGGATCATTTAAGGAAAACTGCAAGGAGGGAGCAAAGCCAGCCTAAGAGAGAAGCTAGGGGAGCTATCATCATGAATGCCATAGGGGTGGAGCCACATGGATCTCACAATTTGCCGCAAATTGCTTCAGATGTTCCACAGGGAACTATAGGACTTAATGCTTGCCCTGCTGGATTTTGGACTTGTTTAGGCCCCAGTGGTTTGTACCCTTCTGTGTATACCTTTTAGAATGGCAATGTTATCTTGTGCCTTTGAACATTGGAGTATTTTTCATTTGTATAGGGGCTCACAGTTGTGAGTTTGCCTTGGATTTTAGAGGAAACTTGGGATTTGAACTTTTCAGCAATACTGAAACTGTTGGGACTTTGGCAACTCTTAGAGATGGACTGGAATGCCTTTTGGACAAAGAGATGTGCATGAAGCTTTGGGGGCCCAAGGGTGGAATGTTATGGTTTGTATCTAGTTGTTCCCCCAAAGCCTCATGTAAATCATGGGGCTGTCAAGGGGTGGGGCCAGAGGACCAGGGTGGAGCTTGAGGGACTGGGCCAGAGAGGCACCAACTGTTAAATTGACAGCATGCACCTCCCTGTCCATTCCCCACAAGGCCTGGTGGCCTGTCTTGGAGGTATGGAGCAGATCATCCTGGACATGGCGGTGCAGTGTCTCAGGTCTTGCTATGTAATTTAGGCTGCTTTAAACTATGACACCTCCAGTAAATGTGAGTCAAATAAACCTTTCCTTCCATAAGTTTGTGTGTTGGGTGTTTGTCCCAACAATGAGAGAATGATAACTAAGACACTAGTCAAGGAATAAAATCCTTCAGCATTTTCCAAGGAGTGTGATGCATACTGTGTTCTCTTCCTCAGAATATTCAAGCTTTAGCAAAATAATAAAACAGGTCCTGGGGTATAGAAGAAATCAAGATTGAAGCCACAACATGAAGAACATACATTTTTCATGCATTTATACTTTCTATTCCAGTTTGACACAAGCAAGACTTTATTAAAATCAAGATATATTTATAATAACCTCTTTAATAAATGGTGCTGGAAAAACTGGCTCTCCACATGATGAAGACTAAAATTAGAGCCATTTTTATTATCACGCACTAAAGTAAAAATGGATCAAACATCTAAATATTGAAACAGAAACACTAAATGTAGTGGAGCACCTGCCTGGAAAGTGCAAGGACCCGAGTTTGATACCCTATACTGCATGCCATGCTGGCCCTGAAACCTCAGGTGCCTCATGTGGGCCCCAGAACTGGACATGATGGTACATGTCTATAATCCCAGCACTCAAGAGGTTGAAACAGAAGGATCATTCTGAGTCTGAACTGTGTACCAAGACCCTGTATCACATATATTAAAAAATAACAATAATAAAGTAGGTAGAAATCTTGAAGACATGGGTAGGCAGAGAGTTCATGAACAAAAATCAAACTACATGAAAATATTTAAAAGAATCAACAACTGGGATCTCATCTTCTTAAAAAATTTTGCACATCAAAAGAAATCACCAACAGAGTAAAAAGAAAGCCTGTGATTGGGAATAAATTTTAGCCAACTGTCCCTCAGATGAAAAGACTTCTATTTAGAACATATAAAGAATTAAAAAGATCAGGCCCCCAAATTTCAAAGACCCAATCAAAAAATGGGCATTTGAGATGAATATACATTGCTCAGATGAAAAAATACAAATGGCAAATAAACATATTTTAAAAAGTTCAACATTATCAGCCATTCAAGAAATGCAAATTAAAACAACACTGAGATTTCATGTTCACCCTGGAAAGAATGGCTATGATCAAATCAACCAAAAATAAAAGCTGAGGGAGCTGTGGAGAAAAAGGAACACTTCTGCACTGTTGGTGGGAATGCAGACTGGTACAACCACTGTGAAAATCAGTGTGAAGATTCCTTACAATACTAGGATTAGAGGTCCCAGTCAACCCAGTTATTCCTCTCCTGGGTATTTTTCCAGAAAAACTGAAACCATCATAGGAATATATGTGCACACATGTTTATAGCAGCACAACTTGTCATCCCTAAATTTTGGGAATAACCCAAATGCCTATCAGCTGAGAAATAGATTTAAAAAAAAAAAAGATTGAGGGAGCTAGGAAAATAGCTCAATTGTATAAGTGCCTACCTGGCAAAGCTAAGGTCCCAAGTTTAATCCTCAGTACTGAAAAAAAAAGAAAAAAAAGATATTTTTATACAATGGAATACTATATAGCTATAAAAAAGATAAACTTGAGGCTTTTATACTCATAAGTGAAATAAATCAGACCTGCATGTGTAACATCCTATTGTCTCCCTAGTGTAAGAACCTGAAAGAGTAAATAAAATCTGAAAGGTACAACAGATATTGTGAAAGGGAAGGAAATTGCTCAAAGGGAAGGAACTGCAGGTTTCTATAGGTTTATTGAAAGGAAAAATTAGTGCTTAAGTTTTTTTCTTTTCAATTATCTTTGACCAATTTTGCATGCTTATATCTAGTCATCTGAACAACTAATTTGAAGACAACAATATGCAGAATAGCAATCATTGTTGAATCCCTAAAAATAGATATTATAGATAATTTTTTTCCCATCAGCAAAACTTAATGGCTTGTAGTATATGGAAGAGTAAATCTGGTGGGAGGTTGTACTTAGCCAATTCTAAATTCATTCCATCTTCTTGGTGGAGCCAAATTGCACCAAGTAGGAGCCAGGTGTCTACTTTTAGTTGCTCTGTGTGGCAAATTAACTAATAATCAACTTGTAACTCCCAGCTGAACTGAATCAGCATGGTTCTGGGTATAGAAGGCCCACCTGTGGATTGCTGACAACAGCATAAAAGGAGAGCTGGAAGGGAACATGGTGCAGTGTTGATTCTCCTGGAGAAACTCACCACCCTAGTTTTCGCGATACAAACTCAGCTCTTAGCATCAGAGGAACTCGGGTTCTCACTGTGCTGAGGAGGGCTCTGGTACTCTTCAGGGGCACACTGGTCCTTACCTCGAGTGACATTTCCTGGCTCTAGTGCAGATCTCAGCTAACTGGCACAGACCCTTCATCCAGTGGTGCAGACTTTCTATCTTCCACCACTGGCCTTCAGGCCTTCCCAGTACAAATTCCTGATACAGACTTGCGTGAGACATTGTTGTGGGCTCTTGGCCTCCAGCGGGGCTAGTGGAGGACACTGTCATGGGATCCAGGCCCTCATCTGGGTCCTTTGGGTCTCTGGAATGTGAGCAGATCCTTTGTATTCTTCTGCATTTGATTTTTTCAATGAATATTATAAAATATTCCTATTTTACAAATTATGTGTCCTATGTAAGATCTATTCCCTTGCAAACCCTGACTGCGACACTATAGAGTAGAACATACTGTTTTTCTATTCTGTGAAGACTCCTTAAAATGAAGCAGTATTTAAGTATTGTGATTAGCTGTGAATGAGTCAGAGATAAATGGATACAATTTTCTTCAATTTTACCCAACATTTTATAATGAAGAACTAGCCAAACCTACTTTAGGTTGGCTTTAAATATGTGACAAACCATTTCAAAAGATTCAGGGGCCTCAAACAAACTGCATTACAAGCAGACTGTGCTGTAAATTCTGCCCAAGCAGGATGCTTGGATTTGCCTTTGCCAATATAAATCTGGTTTCAGTATTTATACTTCAGCTGTTAAGATCAAAGGCAAGTTTTCTTATTGTCCTCCTGGAAATGAAATCAGTTTTCAGTGAGATAAAGTCCAGGTTGATGAAGTCCAAATTCCAGTTTCTGTTCTTGACCTTCTCAGGCTAGACCTTCTTTCCCTAAGTGCCTTCACGGATGCATCTCTTGGAAGTCTGTGTGTTAGCACTGTGGGGATAAGGGGGTACAATGGTGAAGAAGACAGATTGTCTTGTGCCTCTTCTCTCGGGGAAACGGCAAAGGCCTATCCTAAGGAGCCTGGCTGCAGAGGCCCTGAGAGATGGGACCCCCACGAGAAGCCAGCAGAAGAGAGTCCGAGAGTCCTGGTCTAGAGTCTCCGAAAAGGGGCTTTTCATAAGCAGACACAAACCTGAGGGCGCCATGCAGCGTGTGCTAGCGCATGCTCAGTGAACGGCTGGGGAGAAGCCCTCGCGCTGAGCCCCGGCCAGCTCTACGCCCACCACTGCCACCTGGAACTGAGAGTCACTAACAGGGGAGCTGAGAAGAAGTGGACAAGGCAGCTCCAGCAGCTCACAGGAGAGAGTGGGCGCCCCCGCCCCAGCACTCAGGGCCCCTTGGGAGGGACAGGAGGGGCCAGCAGATGGCAGGGGCCCAGGTGTCATTCACACGCAGTCTGCTCCCGTCACATCGTTCAGAGCAATGAGCCAAAAAGCGGCTGTCGTTCTTTTGCATGCCCATGAGTTCATGGATTCAGAGCTTAATTTAAGGCACCGATTGGAACCAAAACTTACACCCAGGCCCATGCGGAGCAGAAGGGCTACATCTCTTTACGCGATAATGACAACAGACATTTTTGAGTTGTATTTCTGATTTATCCTAAAACCAATGACGTTTAATTTGAGATGTATTAACTTGGAACTAATCATGTATAGTTGATATCATACAGTAAGAATGCCACTTCATGCCTACTGTTACATACTGCATAGCCTTTTTTGTTTTAGAGGGAGTTTTGGGGATTGAATCCAGGCCGTTTTCATGGAACTGCATCTTGAGCTCTTTTGCTATTACTATTTTTTAAAAACAAAGTCTTGGAGTGGCGAGATAGCTCAGTGGACTGAATGACTGCTTATACAAGCACAGGGACAGAGAGTTCGGCCGCTGATCCTGCATGCCACGCCAGCCTGGCCTCCGGGTGCGCTGCACCAGCCACTGAGTCTGGGTGCAGTGGTACACGCCTGTAATCCCAGCACTGGGGAAGCTGAAAGCAGGAGGATCACTACAAGTTCCAGCTGTGCAGTGAGACCCTGTACAAATACATAAATTTAAAAAAAAAAAAAAAAAGCATGCTGGGTTCGGTCCATGGCATGCATGCCAGTCCTGCCCCCAGGGTGCGCTGAGATGGTAAATAAAACCAGACATGGTGGCATGAGCCTGTAATCCCAGCATTTGGGAGACTGAAAAACAGGAGGATCACTAGAAATCCAACCTGTTTAGTGAGATCTTGTAAACCCTGTACTGAAATACATTAAAAAACAACAACAACAGTCTTACTACCTTGCTAAATATCTGGGCTGAGCTCAAGTTGGAATCTTCCTGCCTGGGTTTCCCAGAGTGCTGGAATTACAGGTGTGTGCTACCACATCCAGCTACCTTATAGGTACCAGTTCACTTAATCTGTAGACACTATAAACCCTGTCTTAAATACAGAAAATAATTAATTAAAATGAAAAGACATAGAAGGATGTGTGTACTTAGTAACTCCCTTCAGAGAGTAAGCAAGCACTGCTGCGAATGTGGACAAATACGACATTTTTAAAGAATGATGCACTTTTTCTTCGAATGTTCCTCTGTAGACTTCCTTCCCAGTCCCCGCATCTCACTTGGGTGGGGAGCAATGGCTATCTCCCAGGCAGGAGTCATTAGTATTTGGCGATAGTGGCTGAGGGCTGTGATTTAGAGATTCAGTCTCTGGATGCCAATAGAGCAGGAGTGATTTGGACGCAAACACAATTCCCCTAATTACTAGTCTAGTTCCCTTGAGGACTTCTGCCAAACCCTGCAGAATTCCACTGAAATGAAAAGGGCTAGAGGAGGTCTGTCTGATTTCAGAAGGATTCTATTCACGGCTGCCTTAGAGTCCTGAAGTAAAAGAGTTTCAAAGTTTCTACCTCATCAGAAAGACATGATTTACGCCTTTCATTCTGGGGGTGACTTAACCGAGCCACGTGGTGGTGTCCTTGTGTAGACAAAGCTGCAGGAGTTAAGGGACAGGAAGGGCTCAAAGCTACTTTTGGAAAATAAAGTAAAGCTTGCCCAGTGGGGGAGTTCCTTAACTCTCCAAACTCTGACACGTGTTAGGTAGTCAGGGAAGAATAATAAAACTCCCCAGGAAAAGTGTTTCACAAATGTCAGTGGTTGGAATATGGTTTTCTGGGTAGTCCTGGGCCTGGTTTCCAGCCCCTTCTGCTGAGCTGGTCTCTGGTTCTTTCTGTAGACAGATGGGTGGAGCTGGAGGGCAGAGCCTTCCACGAGACTCCAGGGAGAGCTTCCCGAGGCCCAGGACCTTGGTGATGAACTGCCTCGCCCAGGAGCCCTACAGGCTTCCTAGAAGAAGGCCCAGCTTGGGAAGTCCTGGAGACTCTGCCATCACCACTGACAGCGGGCAGACAGGGAAGGAGGTGGGACTAGTGCAGTGGGACCCAGGACTCTTGTGTGCAGCCTTAGGTAAGCAAGACAAGACTCCTGGGGTTGTGGTTGAAGATGACAGAACACAATGCTGGAGGGAAAGGGAATTCCTGAGGACCCTTCCCAAAGGGGCTGCCCCTTGCAGAGCTGTCAAGAAATCCAACTTGGCCTTGGGGCCTCAGGGAAAGGAGGGCTTGGGAGGTTCACCCTTGAAGGCCCAGAGGAGAGAGAAAAGAGGTTAAGAGTTCACACCTCTAGCCTGCAGTAGCCAAACAAGGGCTGAAGGAGAGCTGCGGGAGTTCAGAGAGCCAGGTTCTCGTATCTACCAAGGAAATTTTACGTATCGCTGGATGATAACAGTTTTGCTGTCAGGCATTAAGTTCCTTCCCAAGATGCACTTCACTACACCAACCTGCACAGTAAAGCCACAGGGCTCAAAGAAAAGTAGGAGCCAGGGTACAGTGCCTGAGAACTTCAGCAGTGACATAACAAACCTGAGACTCTAAGCCAGGCACGGTGCAAACACTTGTAATCCCAACATGCAGGGATGCTGAGGCAGGAGGAGCCCAGCTTGGACAACTCAGTAATTTAACAAGGCACTGTTTGAAAAAAAAAAGGCTGGAAATTTAGTTCAATACAAGGCTGTACATTCACTCTCTACATTGGGGGGGAAAAAGTTAATAAAAATGACAGCATAATTCTGTACATGTTAAATAATTTATAAATATGTATTACTATGAGAAATATGGTACTTTGTTTCAAAAAAGACCTGAAATTTGTGTCTGGGGATGATGGCTCTTGGGAGCTCTTAGGAAACCACTGGAAGAATGTTACTCATGTGTAAATGCTTACCCAATAGGGTGATACCATAAGCACAAAAGAGGAAGCTTTTCAAAATCTTCAATCCCCTGCAGTCTGAAAATCCAGAAGTTTGTTTTTCTGCCTTTCACATACAAGGTATGTGTGCATGTGACATACAAGGTATGTATGTCTGTGTGTATGCACACACGTGTAGGTGTGTGTGCGCATGTATGTGGTACAGGAGATTGAACCAGAAAGCCTGAGCTACAGCCCCAGCCCTTCTGTACCTTACTTTGAGAAGGAACCTTACTAAATTGCCTGTCTGGGCTGAGCTGGGATTGGCTGGGATGACAGGCAGATGCCCCGGTGCCAGGCAGATAGGCCATGATGCATACGTTTCAATAGGCACCTGCTTCATCAAAGTTGAAAATTTGCAGTCCAGGTGTGGTGGCACACGCCTGTAATCCAAGCACTGGGGAGGCTGAAAACAGGAGGATCACTACAAGTCCTAGCTGCGTAGCGAGACCCGGCACCAAATACAATTAAAAAATTAAAGATAAAAATTGAAAATGTGACCCGCTGCCCAGCCTTCTGTATCCCCACTGCACTTCCTTTGGCTGACTTCTCTCTTTGTCCTCAGGGACTCAAGAGCTAAAGTCAGCGGAGTTGGTGGTCAGATTTGGAACCAACAAACCAGCCTCCAAAAGATGCCACTGGGACAGAAAGTGACAAACTCTGTCAGCACCCATGCAGAGAGATCCCATTTTCAGTCTGTGGGATGGGTGGCCCATTGTCTCACTTGACGCCATTTGGTTTCAGTCTCGGCGACACCCATCTTTCCTGAGGTTCTGTTGCAACCTGATCTTAGCCCTCACTTGCTGATTCCAACCATAGAGGCGGCTTCCGATTCCACGGCACTCTGGTCTGACTAGGTCTTCTCAGTCCCGTGTTGACATCTTCATCCCCCGTGTATCAACGCTGCAAGGTATGTCGGAGAGCACAAATAGATGTGTTCATAAATAGGAAAGAATAGCCAACACAACCTTGCAGGGTAACACATTTGAGATAATGGTGGGATAATGAAGCTAATTACGATAATGTCTATGAGATGGTGGGGCTGATGCATAAGGCCTGCATATTATGAATTTGGAGAACACTAAGTTCAGCTGGATGTGGTTTTCTGTCAACCTAGTTTTCTCACAGATAAAATTGTCCATGAAAGCTTGTATGATGTTCAAATAGACCCCTAATATTTTAATCTAATTGGAGTGAATTTGCAGTTTCAAAGCAAATGTTAAATTCAGCTATATATGATTGTTCCTTCATGTGTGTGTGTGGGGTGTGTGTGTGTGTGTGTGTATATATTTTTTTTGAAACTATCATATTATTATTTCTTTTATATATATATATATATTTTTTTTGTGGATCATGATGCTACTACCAGGTAGTGTGTGGGAAAATAAGTAGTCCCACTATACAGATGAGTAAAACTGAGTCAGAAACATCCCACTGCTTGGAAATCATCCTGATGCTATCAAGAGTCAAGAGTCCTGACTCTATTTATGTCTCAGGTCCTACAAGTTCCTAAACCCAGGTTTTCTGGAATTTTGCAAGCCAGAAACATTTCCACCTTTACTCTATTAATTGAAGGGAAGCTTCGTGAGCAAAGGTAGGTTTCAGGAACTACTTTGTAGGGCTTTCTGGCAAAACTCAAATTCTTTCTCAGCTCTGTCTTCCAGTTATGTTTCTTAAGTTTAAATCTATTTTATTTTATTTTATTTTTTATTTTTTGTCTTTTTGAGACATGGTCTCGCTATGTAGTTCAGGCTGGCCTT
>PVKN010035201.1:0-11679 GCA_004027915.1 Capromys pilorides | reverse complement strand
CTGTATTTTATAATCACAAGTGCATACAATAAAGAGAAGATGTTTCATTCCAGTTGTGAGTGGTAGGAATGATCATTTTTATGTTTTCTTCTTTCTGTTACTTTTGGGAAGAGATAGTGCTCATGACGCAGTTGGTAATTGAGCACTGACAGTTGAGCACGCATAATGGAAGACAAAGAGATCTTGATCCAAAGAGATCATTAGGGTCACCAGTATTCAAATATTTTAAAATTAAATTCTGGTTTTAGAAGAGTCTGGCTCCTTTTTATATGATTACTATTAAGTCTGGCATTTTTGAGACATGTCTTAAATCGATATCTTAATACCTACAAACATCAGCAGGGAGAAGACTATTGTAAACACATATTCTTGCTGTAGGGTACATTTTAAATGTCTAAACACTAATCAATATAGCAAAATTAAGTATTGACTAGAATAGCTTTATAATAAGTAATTATTGGTTTGCTCTTTTAGAAATCAGACATTTTCACTTTGGGAGTAAAGAGTAAATTTGCTGTCATGAAATTAAAGTGTTTTTGACCTTTCTGTACAATTTTCCTCTCTCTATGAAATGATTAGGTTTGAATATGATTACACAGCTGTATTATGTTGCAAGCATCAATTTTTAATTATTATAAGGTCAGTGTTGGAACAAATGTGATTCGTACGATACCTCCTTGAACTTATTTACTTTCCACTCAAAAACCATCCTGTGTTTACCCAAATCCACCTGAATCTCTCTCTGCTGTATGGCTAATTAGAGTCATGTCAAATCCTTTTTCTGTCCCTGCGTTCATCCTATGTAGATTATCTTGTTGATTCTTTCAGGTTTTAAAAATACAAGTTGCTTGATTTATCTCCTTCCTTCACAGAAAGAGGTTTGTTTCAGGCTCTCTGTCTCCGTCTGCCTCTGCCTCTGCTCCGCCTCTGTCTCTTTCTTTTTCTGTGACACTGGTAGCAGCAGCGTTGCCGTCCTTCTTTCCTGTAGAACAACAACGTATTTTCACATGGTACCACGGAGGACTTTTGTGGCTGATGAAAGCAGTTCCCTTTCTAGGCACAGGTTTCCATGATTTTTTGTTTGTAGAGATTTACCACAGATGGCAATTTGTCTTCCACTGCCCCATACGACTTTGGATTTAGCTCTTTAATTTAAAAGACACTGCACATAAAATATGGAATAACACACAATTTGGTCTACACATTATTAATTCCCAAGATTATCAGCATGATAGCAATTGAGATTTTCATGGAAATGTGTTTCTTAAATTCTTCACTCATCCTTTAGATTTTTTTTTTTTAAAGTGTATTTTATTTTCTTCAACCACATTACAGATTTGTTTGTGTTATCACCGGCTCAGCCTTCCCTGGGGGGTGGGGAGCGGCGCAACACGTGGGGCCTGGGATCGAGCCGCGATCCCTGCGCAGTGGCCTAAACTTCCGGATGCACGCACTTTAGACTGCTGAGCCATCTCACCAGCCCCTTGATTTTGTTTTTTGTTGACATAATATTTACATTTTTAAAACAGCAAGACAGTAAATTGAGACATTGCTATATTTAGTAAATGAAGTAGTGTCAGAGTTCCCGCAGTGCAGGGTGGTCACCCAGAAGATAATCTTTGCCTCTAATTCCTGCATACTTCTTCAGTCTGTTAAGTAGAGGCGTAAGGGGCACTTACAAAACTCCTGCACTAGATGATGCAGCTTCCTTTCCTTTATCTTGTTATTCTAAGCCACGGCTTCTGCATATAGTTACTTTTTTACAAAGAAATACGTAAGGCAGACTTGTTGAGAAGGGCTTTGTATGTAGGATTTAGTGGTGCGATTCCAGGTATCAAATGAAGGAATTAAGAAATATTTATAATTATTATTAGGTATGATCCTACGCAATCGACCAGACCAGGCATTCTGATGTAAGAAGGTTTACTGGAGGTAGGAGCAAGCGGGCTGGAGCACAGGGCTTTTAAGGTGTTTTGTAGGGAGGGTGTTTGTGGGCAGGAACAGCAGAGGGAGAGCTAATTGTGGCAGGGGTACCTGGTCTGTGGAGGACTTTTGATCTTATCAAAGGAGCATTTTTGTGGTTTTCTCCCCAGGTCAAAGTTGGATGGGCCTGTTCTTTGGTTTTGACCAAGGGAAAGTGGGCCTAGACCAGGGTACATACAAAATGGGGAGTGTTTGGGGTAAGGTGTCTGGGAAACCTTGACCCATCAATTAGATCATTTTTCCAGAATATTCTGAGTGGCTTGTGCAAGCACCCTTATGGTAGCCAGTGCTGTCAGCCACACTGACAGCCGTATTTTTCTCAGAACCTTTATACAATTGTGGGTTATTTATTTATTTATTTATTTAGTTTTGGAGACAGGTTCTATGTAATCTTCGGCTGATCTTGAATTCACTAAGAGCCCAAGCTGGCTCCTAACACTTAGCAACCCTTCTTCCTCAGCCTCTTGAGAGCTGGGGTTTAGATGTGTACCACTCTGTCTGGCAGCTACAATGATGGGGTGTGACAGGGTTGGTTTTCAGCTCCTACTTTCAAAAACTGTTCTTAATTACTAACATCCATCTACAGTCTTGGCATAGTTCTGTTATGGCTACTATATTTAGTTGTTCCTCCAATCTAAAAAAAGATGGTTATAACACTGTTGGTTATAACAATTTGTGTGTCATTGTTATGAACATTGTCACTGAGTGGGAGATTTCATCACTTGAATGTAACACGCACAACCCCCAAGTTCCTCTTCTCTCCCATTGCTGTGCTCCCACACACTGTACTCTCACTCCTTAGACACCAGGTTTCTCTCAAGAATGCACTCTAAGCATTGCTGGAGAATCTTTATCTTATAAATGGGGTCTCATTGAAGCCAGCAAAACACTACTGTTATACAATGAAGTTGGGAAAAGTTCAGACGGTTCTATAGGCTGAAAAAGATACAGAAATGTTGCTGATCATAGTTAAAAATCCTGCCTTGTGCCCATCAGCTATGGAACTTGGGCAAAGTCTTTGAAATGGGGAATTGTTATTCTTTCAGGAGAGCTCGCATCTGATGCAGCAACAACAGAGAGAATTTCCCAAGTACTTTCACTCAGTTCAAGTTTGCTCCCTCCAGGACAGAACTGAAGTGCATTCAAAGGAGAAGAGACCGAGCTCTGGCCCTCTTAGTGTTCAGTTGTCTCTAGATTTGCTTTACATTTCAAGACTTTGTTAACTTCATCAAGATTTTGGACATATCATAATTTGCATAGATTCTCTAGTTAGACAATCTGTTCACTCTGGCTGTAAGAGGAGCGTAGTATACTGTGGGTATATGGCCTACAATTGAAAGTGTAAGCACTGTTTATCACTATTTGTGTTTATATCAAATCAAATTGATATACTTATCCAGGCTTGCCTGCTTAGATATTAAATATTAGCCACATTTAGAGTCGCTTTCCTCTTTCTTGGTATAAGGCAGGAAGTTCAAGTTTGATGGCTGACACAGGATGTTCAGGTGGCTGGCACAGGGTGAAAAAATTAGTGAGAGGCTTCAGCCACCCATTGTCTCTCTATATATTTTAACGTCACTGTGATAGAAGCTCATGCCACAAATCTTGATGGTTCATTTGCAGATTCAGGGCTCTGCTCAGTCTAAGTTGTACTGGAATAGAAACTTGCCCATTAAATGATTCATGAAAATACCAATTTCAAGTTAAGGCAAAGATGTTTGATATTCAGAAAGACAGTGAGTACCTATGGTATAGAGTAATAGTATCACTAAGCTTCTCCCCTGGAGGGTTAAGAACATAAGTTTACAGATTAAAAATTAGAGAAAAGGAAGGGCTACAAGGACAGCCAATATTTTGGTCCTAGCCCTTCAAGGTCAGTGAGGACTCAGGACACAGAAAACCTGTGCTGTAACATCCTATAACTCAGTGGTGTCCCAAATTTTCTGTTCATGGAGATTATGGGGCCACCAATGAATGGGATCGATGATGTATAATGTGCCTAAGGAGAGTCACCGAGAGAGAAAACGTTCTCTCAGGCGTTCATTTCTGCATCCTGTACTCTGAATAACTACCACAAGGACAACAATATACATTGTATTAATTATTTGGGATGTACTACTAATGTGTTTTTAAACTGTGTTATTATTATTTCTTATTAAGAGTAATAAAAAAAAGAAACTTGCCCAAACTATGATTTTAAAAAGATTGCTGGAGAATAACGTGTTTGAAATGGCGGGAGTCATGTTACATAACCTGGTCATATTAGCCACCCTCTGGTGTGGAAAAATTTTTCATGAAGCCACATGAACAGCTGATTATCTCAGGAAAACATGACCATTTCATCAGGAAAACAAAAATTGTTAACATAATGACACAGTGTATTCTCATCAGATAGCAAACATTAAAAATTAGGTTTTATGATGGAGTTCCTGGAGGCTTTAGGTTCAACATCTCTCCTTCCCATGCTACTTTTGCTTTTGACCCAGCCAGCCATGGACTCAACCCATTGGACACTGAGCCAAATAAAACTCTCCTTTAAATTGCAGGTGTCAGATATTTTGTTCCAGTGATGGACAAGGGACAATACACAGAATATATGTATAGTTCTGAGCAATGGCATTTATAAACTATTAGGGGGAGCATTCACAGAGGCAATATCCGAAAGGCATACTTAAGCATTGCGCCAGGCACTAACTCTGTCTGCTGAATTGTGGGAAAGTTTCTGATAGTCAGGAAGTCAGTCAGGTAGCATGGCCGACTTGTCCTGTTTTCCCAGAAACATCTATGGTTTAAAACTGAATGTCCTCTGTCCCAGAAACGCTTTTGAATCTCAAGTCACCACGTGGCCTTAGCTACTACAAGAGCCCTCAAATGGCTCAAAGCAGCAGCACCTACCAAGTTACTTCAATATTTTAAAAATTCTTCAAGCCACACTGATGTATGCACACCAGACAGGAGAATTCAATACACATATATCTTGTGGGCATTGCCTCTTATCCATCCTTGGAACAAAATACCTGACACTTGCAACTTCAAGGGGTTTTATTTGGCTTGGTTTCCAGGGGGTTGAGTCCATGGATGGATGGGTCAAAGGCAGAATGGTAGTGTGAGAAGGCAGGGGAAGAAGAGCTTTTGAACCTGTGGCTTCCAGGAAGCAGAGGGAAAGGGCAAGGGAAGGATAAGAACCTGCCCTTTTGGGACATATCCCAGTGACCCAACTGAAACCACACCTCCTCCCAGCAGCACATTCAGCCAGGGCTCACCAATGGGTGAGTCCACTTATGAGTAAAGTTCCCTTGTGATCCAGTGACTTTGCAAAGCCCCACCTTTGAATACATGAGGCTTTGGGAAACACAAGACTATATCCCCAGATTCCACTCGGTGACACATAGAGGAGCAGCTATTGAACACTCTGTGTGCTAGGGGACACGTTCAAGAGTTTCACAGCAGCACTGTCTGTAGCAAAGAATTAGAAGCAGTTTAGACATCTGGCAACAGAACACTAGATGACTGTATTGTTTGACTGTATGAAGGAGGAGTATTGCTGTGGTTTGTGTCTAGTTTGTCCCCTCCAACACCTCACGCAGTCATGGAGTGGCTTCTAGAGTTTGTGATTAATTTATGACCCAGTGCTGGCACTATGGGTGTGAGGGTGGCCCCGCCCTGGGATGGATAGCAGGGGTGGATAGTATGAATGCAATAAGAGGACAGAGAGAGGCTTGCCAGCTGCTGCCACCACTGCTCCTCCCTTTTGCTCTTCCTGTCTTGCTGCTTTCAGCCACCATGAGCTGCTGCCCTCTGCGGTGTGCCACTCTGCCTTGGAGCCAGCCAAGTGTGGACTGAAACCTCCACAGACTGTGAGCTACATAAACCTTTCCTTCCTTAATTTTGGGTGCTGGGCATTTTGTCCCAGTGAAAGTAGCTAGACAAGTACTGAGGATCATAGCAAACAGTGCCAGTATGGACTCATCTCACAGAAAATCTTGAGCCCAAGAAAGAAGTTGCTACAACATATAAATTTACAAAGAAAGGTAAGTGGATGATAAATACAAAAATTTGTGGCATTTTGCTAAGATAAAGGAAGGGGCTCATAAGAGACTTTATTAAACTAATCAGTGCTATATAGTTATTTTTTTATTTTTCCCACATAATACATGTTTTATAAATTATTTAATATATATACAACAGTTATTAAAACATTTAAATCCTCCAAAGTGAAATATTTTCTTTTTTTTCAATAATCAATGCAATATATACTGTTGTCTTTGTAGTAGTTATTCAGAGAAAAAGATGCAGACATGATATTTTGTCTAAACAATATTAGTACAAGCCTTTAATAAACTAATAGAAAGTAGCTGTATATCTTTGTTAACTTTCATGTGTATACATATATATTTTTTTTGTTCTTTTTTTTCACAACAAAACAATCCTTTATTTATACATTTGGGGGTTAGTAATGCGTGACACAAGATTGCCTAGCAACTAATAGCTGACCTTAATCAGACAGGATGTTTATCTCAGGACTGAGGTAGCTTGCTTGCTTTAGGCACTGAGGCCTAGTCCCACTTACACACATTTGATCCTTTTCCTAGTTTCCATGACTCTGAACATATCCCCCGTTTTTGTTTAATTTTGTCAGAGATGGGTGTTCCATTGCAGTTAAAGATGCAACATTTTCTTCTTGAACACTAGCAATCATTGTCACCTTCCATATCCTTCGAAAGAATATGACAAATTAATCACACAACAAATATTCATTGATTCCTGTGGTAGATGATACATTGTGCCAACTTGAGGAAGCTTGGCTGGTGGGCCCGGCTGGTTCTGGGCTGTGGGGGCCCCATCCTGCAGCATGCAGAGGGCCTGCCTTGGGATGTGATTGGTTCCACCCCAGGGCCAGACGGGCCACCCCAGAGTGACTCAGCACAAAAAGTGTATAAAGAGAGTTGAGGAACACTTTGTGTGAATAGCCCAGCCGGGCCCTGCTTCCTTGGAGAAGTCCTAGTCTTTGGAGGAGTTTGATCTTTGAAGCCATGCCACTTTGGAGGAGCTCTGTGCTGGCACAGAATTTGGAAGAGAGAGGCTTGATGGATGCCACAGCTGTTGCTCCTCCTCTGCTCTTCATTGTTTTCTGCTGCCTTGGAGCCAGCGGAGTATGAATTGAAACCTCCACAAACTGTGAGCTAAATAAACCTTTCCTTCTTTCATTTTTTTTTGCGGAACCAGGGTTCAAACTTACAACCTTGCACTTGCCAGGCAGGCACTTGTGCCACAGAGCTATCTCCTCAGCCCCTCCTTCGTTCATTTTGAATGTCAGATATTTGTTCCAGCAACGAGTAAAAAGTAACTAAGACAATTCCCTGCTGTGAATTAGTTGTATAAAGAATGAAAACTTTAAACTTTAAAAAATCCCAAACCAACATCCTTGTCTTAAAAAGGTAGAAATTCTAGTGAGGGAGAATAGTAATAAATCTCTGTATAAATAAGTATACTAGTACACAGGTACAATCTCTATGCTATAAAAGCCCAGGTAGAGATTAGCATTAGAGAGTAAAAACAAAGGGCGTAGAAGATGATGGAGAGTGGCCTGCAAAGGTCTCTAGGGGCTCAGGAGGTGTGGACAGAGGCCCACATGCGGTGTGGGGTCAGCCACAGGAATATTTGGGGAAGAGCAGCGTTGGTAGTGTGAAGAGCCACCCTGAAACAGTCCTCTACACCCCGACTCAGGGAAGCAACCTTCTTCCTCTAGGGAGTGCCTCCTCCAAGCCATCTGGATTCCCACTCCCTGGCCCTGGTCAACAGAGTTTTCCAAACTGAGAGGGATTAAGTTTGATAAGATGTTCCAGGCCTCCAGGGCTCCAAGGTTAGCTTGATTTCTCATAGAGAAAGAGGCCAGTCTGTCATTTTGGGGGGCCTTGGGTTGGGAGTGAAACAAGAGATTTGTGATCATCTCAAGAGAGCGTCTGGCCGTCTGATCCAATGCTGTGAAGTTTGCGGGCAGCCATGGCTTATGCCAGAGCTGCAGAACCAATAATTGTAAAGGCCTGGAAGAGAAGTTTTCCTGCGGCCAATGCATGCAGTTTTCTTTAGGTTAGGATACTTCCCATGATCAACTTTGACAAAAAGAGCTTTACACCTTTAGTTCAGATATTTTCTTGACTCCAGACTTGCATATCTGTAGCTGTTTTGATACATTATAGAGATCTCAAATCTAACATGTTCAAAAAAAGCACCTTCTATTCTTTTCTTTCTTTTTTTTTTTCTTCTGGCATTTAAAGTATATCAAAAAATAGCAAAATCATCTTTTAATGTGTTTAGGTCTCAGATCAATTAGTTCGTGCCCCAGCTTCCTCTCACATGCATGATTATATCCGATGCAGCCAAAACCTTTGTCATTCCAGGATGTGATCACGTCCTCCTCCCTTGAGTGCCATCACCCAAGCTAAGTCTACCCACACTGTTTCCCTGCATTATGATGATGGTCTTCTAATTTGTCTCCCTGCAGCCTGCCCATGCTCCCCATAGTTCAGTGGCTCTCAGGATGTGGCCATGGACACCTGTAGGACCCCCAAGGCTCTCAGCAGTTCCAAGACCTTAAAACTACTTTTTTAATTAAGATACATTGGTATCTTTCACTGTTCTTAATATTTTCACTGGTGATGCAAGAGCATTGTGGGTAATTACTCAGACCCATTAATAGCTCAAGGAAGGGACAACAACTTCTTCTACTTAATGTATAATCACCAACAGTGTGACTGCCACACAATCCCACTCAGCGATATGTTTGCTGAATTATTATTATTATTATTTGTTCTTTTGAGAATACAAGTTTCTCATCTTTTGTTAAATGAAATGGGAAGCACACACGAAACATTTCTGCTTCATGTTTAAGCAAGTTAATTTTCTGGGAGGAGAGTGTGGTTGTTTTGGGCAAGGACTGAAGTACCTGCATTTTCCATGAAGTATCAATTTATTGGAAAGAAAAGCTGGCAGATAAGTGACCTCTAGTTTTTTTTTTTTTTTTTTTTTTTTTTTTTTTTTTGGCAGGACCAGAGTTCAAACTCATGACCTTGCACTTGCCAGTCAGGCACTTGTGCTACAGAGTTATCTCCCTGGCCCCATGACCTCTAGTTTGATCAGGGTATTTGGCAGATATTTTCTTAAAAATCAGTGAACCACAAGGTTCATGGGAAAAAATTGGAGATGTTTGTTCCTAATGATAAAGTTGATATTTTTAAGTGAAAATTAGAATTCTGTGAACTACTGTGAGCTTAAGAATGTTTCAATACCTAAGAAGTTTTTATTGACTTTAGATGTATTGCTAATGAATATGATTTTTGATGTTGTACAGTGAAGTATGTCAAAATTCACAGGATATGCATAAGTCCTTGAATCAAGTTTTCATTCAAATGATGCTAAGAAATAATCTGTGAAGGTGGCATAAGAAGATCCCCTCTGAGAGATGCCATCCAGACGCAGGAATATAGCAATGTGAAGAAGACGAGAAGGAAGGAAGTGGGTCCCCTGGACCTAGGAATCATCTGAAGCAAGAATTGAAGCCCACTGGGAGAGGTAAGAGAGAAATTTCAACAAAGAAGAAGACATGGCTGGTGGAGCCTTCTCCCTGGGTCAGGGCACCCTGCATGGAAAGAGTCTGCTGGCAACCCCAGGGGCCTCCACAGAGAGATGCAGCAGTTGAGGAGAGCAGTGGATGTGAAGGACTGCACTAGCTGGGCCTGAGGGCTGAGGGCTTGGGCGTCCTGCACGGGGAGAGACTGGCTGGGCGCCATCTTGGAGAAGAGCTGGCTGAGTTCAGAACTCAGAGATGGTGGGCTCCATCTAGTGGCTCCTAGGTGGGCTCAGGCCAGCTGCAGGTGTGACTCCCAGCTGGGCTGAGACCAGCTACAGGTGAGCTTGGCTCAGGCCAGCTGCAGTTGTGTTGACTACTGTGAGCTGAATGGGTCTGGTCTCAGTGCCCACAACCAGAATACAGACTGAACTCCAAAAGAAATAAAGGTGAAGGCTCTGAAGTTGCCCTTTACCCCACCAAAAAAGCTACTGGTAAATCAAGATAGATCGAGACTCCGTCTTCACATAGTGTCTATCAGTGAGAGCAGACATAAACCTGGAAGTGAGCTTTTTTTTCCCTCTCTCCCTCTCATTCAACTTTTGTTGTTGTGATTTTGTTTTTTGTTTCTTCTTTCTCCATTGTTTTGTCTTGCTTTTATATGGCTGTGAACATGGTTTCTAGCCTCTTTGTGGCTTTTACTCTGTTCTATTCTTCACTTTATCTCTTTCTTCTTTCTTTACCTCGTCTTCTGCAAAAGTGAGCTTGAGTATCCTTTGTCCTCCAGTCTTCTAATCTCTTGTTCTTCTGCTTCTCTATTTTTTCCCTAACTCCCTTTAAATTTGAACTCTCGAGGGTAAAATGGACATATGAAGTGACTTATGTACTATGTAATTTCTGATGTTTCAGGGTTTTTTTTAAAAAAATATAACTACGAATCTTCTTCATATAAAGGGGGTAGATTAATGGTTACCTCAGTTTATCATTTTCTAGGTTGCTTGTTTCTACTGTCATTGCTAATGTTACTACTTCAGCCAAAAGTGACATGCTTGTTCTAACCAGCTGTTCTGGTATTCCAAGGCTGAGATTGACTAAGGGTCATAGAAAACACTGTGGCACAGTGCCAAAGAACAAGAAGCTGGGGCAAGCAGGCACAGTCTCTCATCCCCCAAAACCTGAAGAAGTAGGATCCTGCAACAGACTCAAAATGCAAAAACCAGCTACACCTGGAAGACACCTCAGATTAGTAGCCATTTCCTAAGGGATGTAAATACTAGCAACAAGGCAACTCGCCATAGGCAATTTACAAATATCAATCCAGCAACTAAACTATAAAAAAGGAAAAAAAAAAAAAAAAAGGAAAAAAAGGAAATGAGAAGACACTTGGACAAGATGCAACCGCAGACATCCAGTTCACAAAAGGCAAACTCAGGGGGCAATGAGGTGGGGCAATGCAAAAGCCACACCCACCTGGACTTTCTGAGTTTGTAACAACAAAGCAACTGAATGAGACCCTAGAAAAAAATCAAATCAGAAATTATTTCTCAGATAAATGTAGAGATGACATCCACAATGAAAACCATGCATATTCACTTTAGAATAGATACAGGTTGAAAAGAAAATAGAAGAGCTTAAGAAAATGATAAAGATTATGAATGCTAAATATAGGAAAGAAATGGAATCCCTGACAGATTTAATCAGATATTCAGGAAAAAAAATCAGATATTCAGATCCATGAAGATTATCTGCAGCAGAATGTGTCAATGTGGGGACAGAATCTCAGCTATAGAAGACAGGCTGGTGGTTAGCAATAATGAAAAGAAAGATTTTTAAAATATAGCAAGGGACCATGAGAAATTAATCCGAATCTGCTAGATGATGCTAGGGAGAGTAATTTAAGATTCATTGGAGTCACTGAAAAAGCAAGAGATAGCACAAATGATATAAAAATCTTCACAGATATCATAGCAGAAAACTTCCTGGGTAGAGAAAATTTTGACATACACTAAGTGAGACATGTAGAACTCCAAATAGCCATGATAAAACACTACATACAAGTATATCATAGTCAAGTTTCCAGAAACTCAACACAAGAATAGAATCTGTGTGTGTGTGTGTGTGTGTGTGTG
>PVKN010035200.1:0-11681 GCA_004027915.1 Capromys pilorides | reverse complement strand
GCTCTTCTGTGTTCCCAGAGTGAGATTTCCAATTCCAGGGTCTGGGGCCTGGTCCTGTGATACCACGTGCCCACTCTCTGTAGCATCAGGACCCCAGAGAGCACTCCAGGGCATCACCCTACCTCACATCCTACCTCACTGCCATGGCTAGAGGTCCCCAGCACACAGGCGAGGTGGCCACAAGGAGAGGAGTATGGGGCAGTCTTCCGGATGGCTAAACCAGAAGGAAGTCCTTGGGTACAAGGAGGCAGAAGCCCCTCCCTCCCCTCTTCCTCCTGTTCTCTGCCGACTCCCTGTCACCCACACATGGCAAATCCCCTGGCCTGAATGGAGAACAGAGTGCTGACCATTGGGTGGTTTGCCCCACACGGCTTGGGCTCATGCTGGAAGGGGCTGGACTGAGAGCCAGAAGCAGGAAGAGACAACAAGTCCACACCTGGGCAGGGACAACAATCCCTGGAGATCTGGGGACAGCAGGCAGCCCTGGAAAGCTCAGGGCCCTGGCTGTGAAGAAAGGCCCTGCCTCTGCAGGTCACTTGGCAGCCCCTGCCCAAGGGGACAGGAAGGCTTAGGTGGCTGGTGGAGCTACAGAGGCCAAAGGTCTGGGGACAAAGAGGAAGATGTGGAGCCTGCGGCCTCCAGGAGGACAGGCCAGGGAGGCCTGGCCATCACACGGAACCACAGTGGCCCTTGTCATGTGCTTGCTACTTGCTCAGCATCTCCTTAGTCCTTCTTTCACATGCATGGTTTCAGCCTTGCCTGTGTGGACCAGTGCTCTGTGGTATAGCAGACCCAGGACTCTTGGGACAGTGTGTGCTGTACCTAGGGGGCAGTGGACCATTGGACCAGATTGGTAGCCATTTGGAAGATGAAAACTCAGTCTTTGGGAGCCCATGGGTCCGCTGGAGGAGTGTTTTCAGCTCAGTTTTGAAGGTCCGGTCAACACCTAGGGATGGAGAACAGATGAAGACATGCTACAGTCCCGATGGCAGAATACCCGGAGGTCTGCGCACAGAGAACACAGAGATGAGCCGTGATGCCGGACATAAGCGTTAAGTGTGAAGGGCACTTATGGGGCGGGACGGATGCTGTCTTCATCACACTGTGGAAGTACATTCTGTGGAAAACTACACAAGAGTGGTCCGCATCAGGAAAGTGCTTGCCAGTTCCAGCTGTTGCTAGGGAACCACTGCAATCACAAGCCAAGAGCAGCCAGAAAGCAATTTGAAAAGCTTGAGAGTTTTTGAGAATAAAGCACAGAATATTTCTGTAGAGAATGGAAAATAGTCTCCAAAGAGCCTTCCCAGAGACACAGGGCTGCCTCCTGATGGTGTGGTCGTGGCTCCATAAGGTGGCATGACGAAGAGAACTTTCCAAGTGTGATTAAGGTTACCTTAATTAATTAGTTGTCCTCGAAATGGGGAGATTATCTCCAATTTCCTGTTATGCATGGTGTTACTGTATAAGCCTTTGTCAGTAGAGCTTTCTCCCTGAGGAGGACAGAAGGCGAGACCAGAGAGGTCTGAAGCCTCCTGGGTTCTTGGCACACTCCCAACAATAGTCCTACAGCCTAGAGAAGCCAAGTGCTGCCACACCCTGTGCAGCCCAAAGCCTTTAGGCCAGAGGTCAGCCAGTCACCGGGCTGCAGCCTTGTGGGCAGATGACTGGAGACACTGGGCCTGGGCTCTACCTAGGCTGTGGTGAGAAAATAGAGGCGCCTGGGCTGCATTGAGCCTGGAAATGTAGCATAACTGATAAGGCAAGGCTGGAGGAGGTACAGGGGATGGGGGTGGGGGGTGAGGGAGGGAGAGAAGAAGGAAAGGGGGCAGGGATGGATGGAAGAGAAAGTCCACTTCTAGATTTGTCTCTGCCGTCACTGGGACACAACATGTGGAGACAGAGCCCAGATCTGCTTTGCTTCATCCCAGCAGGCCAGCGGCAGCTTTAAGGCAGTGCAGCACTAGATCTCGCTGAGCCCGCGCCTTCCAAAGTTCATGCTGCTTTCTGGCCATGGGGCCGGGACCAGGCCCATTCAGCCTGCAGCCATCAGTGCATCTCCTCAGGGCTTGAGCCCCACGGAGAGCTGCTGTACAGACTCAGCAGCTGTCATGTGCTGTCAGCCCCTCTCCAAGGGGGCTCCTGGCCAATAGCTCTCGCCTACGGGGTGCCTGAACCCTCAGCACTCAGCCCTAGCTAATTTGGTCCTCCATGTCCACTGCTCCCTTCTACTGCTGCGTCTCTGTGGAGGCCTATGGGGTTTCCAGATATTTCCACATGTGTCCACATGTTTGAACTACTCCTCCCGCACAGTGCCTCTCAACTTGGGCACCACCTTCTTCTATGTTGAGGGTCTCTCTTCACTCTCCCTGTGGGCCTCAATTCTCACTTCAGACCCTTCCAACTTCCATAGGAGCCTTTGAGTCCTTCTCTTTCTCAAGTTGTTCTATTCCAGAACCTGGACAGCATGTCTCAGAGAGGCTCTTTATCTGATGCTTGCCACTCCACCATCTTCCTGGAGTCATTTTCCAATCTTTCGTTCTTTGAGAAGAAGTGTCTTAAAAAAGTATGAAATGCTTCACATCCCGGCACACCCTCCTTAGCCTAAGATCCAGTTCTCTGAATATTGTCAAGTGCTTGGTGCTGAAACACAACAGAACCAGGAATTCTGAAGTTTTCCCCTGGAAATGTCCTTTAGACCTTCGTTAGCATGAACCAAAATGTGAAGCCCATAACTTTCGTTCGCATCCTTTTCCTTTACCCTTTCCCTAATTTTGTCATCTCCCACTGTGATCAGTTGAACTCTATCCTTCCTGAATGACTTAATGTCTTAGGCTGTCACTTTATTTGGAGACCCAGCCTTTTCAGAGATAATCAAGCTACCATAAGGCCATTAAGGTGATTAAGGTGGTCTTTGTAAGAAGGAGAAATTTGGAAGCATGCATGCACACGTGCGCACATGCGCACGCGCGCGCACACACACACATCCGCACACAACTGCTGAGTGAAGATTGGAATGACAATGTCCCAAGTCATGGAGCTACCAGCACCTGGCAAAGCAGGGTGCTCTCCTTGCACGAATGCTTTCAGTATGAGCACGGTTTTGCCTGTCACTTGCTCGCTGAACTCCCAGCCTCCAGAACAGCGCCAGTCAATTTCTGGGGCTGTTTCAGCCGTGGCACTTCATGATGGCAGTCCTGGCAGATTCATACCATCCAGTTCTTGATCTCTGACAGTTTCTAAGATGAACCTGTACATCGTATTTGTGTTGTATTTATTTATCTTTCCCATGTCAGAACAAATAGGATCATAAAAGTTAGGACCTAAAAATTGTTAGTGCCTATATCTGATGATTTGTACGGTTTACAAAAGCCTTCCATATTTGCTGTCCTAACTTTGCATTCTATGGTATCTGACCAGTATCAGAGAGATAAAATCATAGTAAAAAAATAAAAAGTCCTGGACAAGTTATTTTCTTCATTCAATTTAGAAACGTCAGGCTGGGGGTATAGCTCAGTAGCACAGCACCTGCCTGGAAAGCACAAAGTCCTGAGTTCAATTCCCAGTACCCCAAACAAAAAACTTAGGAGCATCAAATGAAGCTTTCATCACTTATCAGTTCTTAATAGTGGCAGCTTTCAAGGGCCCTTTGAACTCTTACAGCTTATTGAGATCCCCTAAAAGCTCTTGTTCATTTGGGCTGGAAATTTTACTGTATTAATGTAAAAATGAGAAATTAAGACATTTTATTCTTTTATTTGAAGATGACAATAAAACATGTTTAGCACAAATAACAGTTTATGAATATACTACGTGATCTTAACCACCCAGCAGAAAAGTTTAAACATGACGCATAAAACATAAGGGTAGTTTAGTATGCTGAGCTTTAAAAGGCTCTAATCAACAGCTTCCAACATTGCCGGTTTCTCCAGTAACCCACTGCAATTATGGAACACTCGACTATGTATACAATTACCTTCTCTTAGATCAAAGAGAAGAAATCTATTGTACCAAGAACCATTAGAAAATTTATCACGTCTACACCCTGTGCTCTGCATAACTACTACAAAGACCACAATATGCATTGTATCAATTATTGGGAATGTACTACTAACATGTTTTGAAACTGTCACATTGTAATTTTTTATTAAAAGTAATAAAAAATTTATCAAGAGGAATGGCCTTCATTGATGTTTGAGCAACTCTTGGGATGTCTGCACAGACAGCTGGTCTCCTTCGTCTGTTTCAGACTTTTGTCGGCCGTGGTTCTGCATGGAGGCTGCCTCCAGGAAGTGCCTTCAGTACCCTTGGGCAGAGAGGAGGCAGCAAGGGCAGAAGCATCACAGCAGAGGCATGAACAGGCAGAGTCCACCTTGCGGACCCTGCTTCAAAGTGTCCTAATAGCCTCGGGGCGTCCCGGGCAGCCTCAAGCCTGCCTCCTGGGGCCCCTATCAGTCCCCTGCTTCCTGGGGAGCAGCCTCAGTCTGGTCCCCTTGCAGTCAACAGATGCAGCAAATACAAAATCTGGGGACAGTGCTCGGGATCCTGAAAACTGACACCGTGGGCTCCGCATTTTCTAAGTCTCTGGTTGCGGCTGCACATAAAAAGATAACTAGGGCAAGGCCCTATTGCCTTGGGATAGTAAGAGCTCAGCACAGGGGAGAGATAAAGACAAAATGAAGTGAGCATGGTAAACCCAAACTCAGACCATTGTTACCCGAGCAGCAATAGAATGCTTGGGTGGATTGTGGGAGGGGACAGGCACACAGAAAGCCATTAGTGAGGATACGTGGGGACGTCCCCAGCGTGGCCAGGGAGGGGTTGTTCCACACCTGGCTGAGGGTATCCTTGAAAGCATGTGGCCAGGAAAGGGTCTCAAGTGTTCAGAGCCTTGCTGATCCAGTGTTCAGGACAGATGAGATGGAAGCGACGGGCCTGGGAAACACCTGGGGACAGCGGCTGCAGTGTCTCCGTGGAGCTCTGCTGCACTCAAGCTCTCTGCAAGGGGTTGGACATGGAGATAAGAGAGCAGGGCTCAGCGGCTGCCTGGATTCTAAGCTCAGTTTCCCTACTGAATGACCCTTGAGACCCTGGGTGACGTCACTGTCTCTTTTTGAACCTCAGCATCCTTATCTATAGAGTGACCATCATAATAGTGTCCCATTGGAGTGCAGGCAGGACTCGGCCTTTTGTGGCACCCACCGGCCACTTGCATGCACACTGCCTTTCTGTCCCTGCAGCTGTCCTTGCTGTGGAATGGGGACACTCATACCTGCCCCATGGTTCATATGACCTGCTCTTTGGTGCTGGTATATTTCACCCCCGTGAACACCCTTCACTTCCCCTTACAAGACCTCCTCGGTTTTCTTATCTACAGAATGGATGCAGTGAGAAAGAGAAGCTAGATGGCAAGAGACATCTTGCCTCTGCATTGGTGGCCTGTCTTAGTTACTTTTACTCTTTGCTGGGACAAATACCCGACACCCAAAATGAAGGAAGGAAAGGTTTATTTAGCTCACAGTTCCTGGAGGTTTCAGTCCCTATTCGGTTGGCTCCAAGCCTGAGTGGAACAGGGCAGAGAGCATCCAGTTCATGGCGGTGGAACAGCAACAATCGCAACAGAGGCAACAGACCAACCAGGGTACCAGACAGCAACAGCCAGCGTCTGTCTCTCTTTATATTACATTCAGGCTCTCTGCCTCAGCCTATCCACCTTAGGCCACACCAGTAATCCCAGCAGTACTCAGACCCATAGTCCCATCAGTACTAAAACACATAATCCCAGTGGATCATGACTCAAGTCTCAAACTCTAGAAGTCCCCGCCCCATGATTGCACGAGGCTTTGGGGGGACGACTAGACATAAACCATAACATGGCCACATCTTTGTCTGTACGGGTTGGTCATTGTCACTACTGCTAGGATGCTCCTGCATGATCCGGTGTCAGCTTGCCAGAGATGATCTGGGGGCAGGGCCTCGTTCTCAAGCCCTGCTCTGTGCTACTGTTGCATCCGCAGTGTCACTGTGGGAAGAAGCAGTGCAGGCTTTCCTAGGGGGCTGCAGGTGGAGTTCCTGCCCTCGGCCTGATGGGCGCTGCCTATGCAACGCAGAGCCTGAGCACAGCTCAAGGTCACTCTGGCTGAGGGTGGGAGGAGCGTGGGAGCACAGCCAGTGTGTGACCAGCAGAGACCCAGGAGCCCAGGGCCCTTTGGGCACAGGCCAAGAGGCAGGGTCAGAGACTAAGGTGTCAAGTAGTGGGATCCAGGGTGGCAGGGCTGAGCTCCTCTGTTGCCCAGGCCCTGAAACTCAGTTGAACTTCAAACCTGCACTATCTTTGAGCAGGTTAGTGCCTCCCTCCACATCCGGGTCCTTAAGGGGAGTGGGAGACTGCAGGTGCAGACCTTCAGAACCAGCAGGTCAGGGGTGGAACCACATAAAGTTAAGGCCACTGAAAGATCCTGGCAGTTCAGATCCTGGCCCTGAGATGATGATGTCAAGCATACTTTGCAGCATACTTTCTGATTTTCACTGGGTTTGAGTCCTTTGGAATCACGAATAGTGACCAGGTGAGCAGCTGCCACTGTCAGCACGCGCTGGATGTCCGGCATGCGTGGTGGTGTTGTGGCGCGGGGCTCAGGGCCCTGCGCTGTGAATGCATCAATCAGCATGTAATCATAAGCACTGAGGAGCACGGTATGTCACTGGAAGATGGATTCCTTCCCACTCAGTAGGTGGAAGAGGGGACAAGCTGATCACTTGAAAGTGGCATGAGGCGGTGACAGGTAGAGGTAATGAGGGTTAAGAGAAGGTTGAAGTCCCTAAGTTGTACAGTAATTACAGAAAAGGGGGGGGGGATGTCATCTGGCCATGACGCACAGGTTAGACATTTCTTGTAAGCAATTTCACACTCATCTCGCAGGCATGCACTGTCAACCTTTTGCAGAGGAGGGCCATGCCAGCCAGTCTTGAGTAAGCTGCCAGCTCCGGCTCCCTGCCTCCTTATGTGTGCGGCACCTCATACCTCTTCCTTGCACTTTACTTTCTGAGGTTATTAGCATACTCATAGTTTCACAAGCTCGGCTCCCTGCGCATAGGCTTATTGAATGCTTATTTTGCTGCTCAGCACTGTGGGCAATACAAAACTAATGGGTGGTGGTGGTGGGGGGAGATAGCTCAGCGGCTTAAGCCCCTGCCTGGCAAGTGCAAGGTTCTGAGTTCAGTCCCTGGTACTGTAAACAAAAACAAAAGCAAAACCTAGTGGATGCTGTCACCTGATCACTTGCCCTCATCAGTTTTTTCTATGAGCCAGGCAGGGCCAGGCTCTGAGCATGCCACAGTAAGACAAATTCACTGTCCCTCGACTCCAGCAGTTTTCAGGCTAGTGCTGCGTGAGAGGCAGCACTCTAATAACATGAAACAGAGGTTCTTAAGGCAATTTGTGTGTGTGTGTGTGTGTGTGTGTGTGTGTGTGTGTGTACACTGAGTGGTGGCGCTCAGCCTCCTACGGGCAGGCAGTCCAGGGGGCCTCCTTCGGGCAGCCACGCATGTGGACGTACAGAGAACGTGGCCCACAGGGGCAGTCTCTTGCAGCCCATTCGCTGCGTACCTCACTGCTGCCGGTCTCCATCCTTGGCACAACATGGCTGCTGCCCCCACGAGTGCACTGTTGCATGGGGAGAGCTGAGCTACAGAGCGGGTGAGCGTTGTTCAGTTGGTTGGTGGGAGTAAAGGGAAAGGAGTGGCTAACTGGAGAAGTACCACGTGGATGACCAGAGAGAGCTATCAGGGCTGGGCTGGTGGTCCCGTCATCTGCCATCTCCTGTCATTGCCTAACCCTCTGCTGAAGGCACACTGATGACCTTGCCAGCTGGGGATGACAGCTGGTCTCCTGGCCACTGCCTTTGCCATTGGCTGGTGTGGTGCCCATCACATCTCAGGTGTTCAGCAGAGTGCCACAGGGTGGATGTGTAAGACAAGGCACAGCTGCCGTGCAGGTTTAGAGGGTTGGCCCATGCAGTGCCAAGGAACAGCAGGGCTTCTGTGGCCAGCTGCGGAGGTTTGGGATGTGTGCCCTGTGGGCAGTGGGGATGTTGGGGAACTTTGGGTTGCTTTGTGATCCTCACATGTCAACAAGAAAGCTGTCTTTGGTGGAAGATTAGGTGAGTGCAAAAGGATAGATTGTGGAAAACTGCTAGGGTACGTGAAGTGTCCACAGTGGCATGGTAGTGGCATTTCATGCTAAGGCCTGGGGCCTGGGGGTAGGTTCTGGAACCACTCTGGAGGTGTGACTGTGGACTCGTCGGTGAGGACTGAGTGGGTGCTGTGAGGAAGCAGGAGCCGAAGACGCTGTCGCTGACCTCTGGATGGCTGTGAAGGGCGGGCCCGTGACACTCATTTCCTAGCTCCACTCTACCCCGCAGGCGATGAGCTGCTACCTCCACTTTAAGAATAAGAAAAGCTGATTGCAACACTTCCGACAGGAGAGCTTTGGAGATGAGATTCCTGTCCCCTGGGGGAATCCAGGCAGCATGGTGACCCTGTGGGTAAGCAGTGAGGAGAATTTTCAGACTGCTCAATTCCCAAGGGGATGTCCTAAAGGAAGGGCCTCTGGGCAATGGGAAGGGCAGGAACGGAGGCTCAGAGGGAGCCTGAGGCTAAGAGGAAGACTTTGAAATCAGTAAAATGGAAACACAGAGGCACAGCCACAGGATGATGGAGGCAGAGACCGGAGTGGTGCAAAGGAGCTGGTTGAAACTTCAGCATGATGAGCTGTTCCTCAGGGTGGTGGGAGGCAGCAGGTCCTGGGCCTGCGAGTCGGGGTGGCTGTGAGGAGGTGTCCCTGGCTGGCAGGCCCCTTCAGCCTGAGCTTGGTACAGTCTCCTTGCTCCTTCGGAGGGGTGGGATGGCACGTGAGTACTGTTTAGCATTGCGTTGCTGTGCTGGTCAGGGGCATGGCGCAGCCCTCACGTGCTTCCTGACCGTCTGCACCTCTTCTGAGAAGCACATGTTTATAGCAGCACCGCTCACGGTGGCTGAGTTGTTGAAGGAGCCTACATGCACGTCAGCAGATGAGTGGAGAAAGAAAGCATGGCGTCCACACACCGTGAGTGCTACTGTGTTCCAAAGAAGGATTAACTTGCGTCCTTTGTGAGGAAACTGGTGCACCTTGAGACCACAGTGTTCAGTGAACTGAATCAGACACATGAAGTGAAATACTGCGGGGCTTCTCGTATATGAGAACCCTGAAGTAGGGAGAAGGGGCACAACAAAAACCACGTAAGATGCAGAGAGATGCATTTTTTATTTTGTAAATGGGAAGGAAACCAAGAGATAAAGGGAGAGGAGGGGAGGGAATCAAGATAAGATGAGGCCATGTGCCTGTACCAGCTCCCCACGTGTACTAATAAAATAAAAATAAAAAAGTGAAATTTGCCTCTGAAGGGAAAGAGGTGGCAGTAGGGCAGGTGACTGACTGAGACAGGCTGGAGGGGAGGGGCACCGTGTGGGATGTGTTCATCCACTGGCTTGGAAGGTGTGTGGAACCTTGTATGGGGCTGCGGGCTGCGGAGCCAGCAGCTAGGAAGCAGGGGTGCTTGATGTATGCAATCTGAGCTGTGGAATCTCTTCTCCAACTGCCTGAGTTGAGTAACCAGGCATGGCGGGCTCAGAAGAAGGCCGAGGCCCCTCCTGCACGCAGTTCTTCCTGGGATTGTGAGGGGTGTGATGGGCTCAATGGCTGGGTTGCTCGGTTGTAACTGAGCGGCCTCCATAGGAAGCAGGAGGCCCTCCGCCTTGGAGCTGGATGGCTAGAAAACTAGCGTGGAGGCAGCCTGGAGCACTTCCTACACTCTCCTCACAGCGGCAAAGGTGTTTGGGTTTTCCTCAGCAGCATCGAATGGCCTGCGCTGATTCTGTTCATCCAGTCACATTCGTTCACGCATGCTTCGCCATGCACGGCATGGGAGATGAAACAGCGCACAGAATAGGCACAGAGACCTTGGATTCCCAGAACTGATGATGCAAAACGGATGAATTGAGCTAAAGCTGGGGTCACAGGTGGGAAGTGCTACGGAGTGTGGTGCAGCAGTGCGAAGGACTTGCAAGAGGACAGTCGCTGCTTTGCCCTGCAAAGGGTGACATGGAAAGGTCCCCAAGGATGCATCATTTGAGTAGAGCAGATACTGAGGGAAGAGTGGCCCAACTGCATAGTATGGTGCAGGAGGAACAGGCACTAGCTGTGGTGAGAGGCAGTGGGAAGCTCAGCGAATAGCTGTGGCCATGTAGCTCCGAAGAGGTCTGTGGCTCCGGGACCCTTGGGGTGGGTGGTGTTGTCATCATTATTGTTGTTTACTCGAGAGAAGGCCTTGCTCTGTAGTTCAGGTGGGCACAAACTTGCGATCCTCCTGCCTCAGCCTCCTGAGTGCTTCAGGGCTGCGCAACCATGCCCCCAGCTTTCTTTGGCATTCCTAAGGTTGGCTCCTGCATTCTGGAATCCCTGGGACAGGCCTTTGGAGCAGACAAGCTGGGATTCAAACCTCACTCTGGCTGCTTTTATTTACATTGCCATTTGGGCCATCTGATGATTTGGGGTGCTTATTTTCAAGCTGGAGGGGTTCCAGGGAATCTCAGTGGACCCTCACTTCACTAGCGAGGCCATGTAGACCCAGAGAGAGTCATTCCCTGCTCCAGGTCACACACAGTGGTCAAAGAGCACACTTTCTGTCATGCTGGGAGACTAGCTCTCTCCGTAAGTTCCACCGCAATCTTCCTGGCTTCAGAAAACTGTATTTAGAAGACATTCTTGGTGACCTCCTTGGACTCGCTCTTAGTCTGTTCCATCTTCCAGAACACAATTTTAGTTTTGAATTCTCTTTCTAGAGCAGATTCCAGAATGGAACTGAGATGGTAATTTTAGTTGCAGCTGGGGAAAAGTCATCTCCTGTTTCTCGGATTTTGTCTCATACTTCCACCATTCAGTTTGCTAAAAAGGTTCTTTCATCCTGGAGTCTGGCTTTGGCAAATCTGTATTGTCCTTCTGTATTCTGATTCATGGATTTTGTGTCTTCTTAATCTCTGAAGACCATGGGAACCTCCTTTGCTGCCTCCTACCTGCCTTACCTTCTCAGGGTTGCACGGGCTCCAGCTGCTATCTTGTGCTCTGCGGATGTTCTGTGTCTTTCCTCCCTCCCACCACTGCGTACTTGGACAGATCTTGCTACACTGGCTCACGTCTTTATCGGCAGCAAAAGTGAATGTTACGATTTTGGTTAACTTTGGGAGGCCCATGTGAAGAGAGGACGACGGTTGCCTCTGTCCTGGAGATGTGGCTCCTGAGAAGACTCCTACAGCCACATCAGAGAGCTTATCTCTATGGAGGTCTATAAACCTGTTTGATGGCACCCTGGGCATCCAGGAAAACACCTCAGAAGACCAATGCTCTAGCCCCGTCTCCATGAATTCGGCATTCTGTGCTCACACTGGTTCACCCCCCTGCAGAGGACATGGGTGAGTGGATTCAGATAATGAAGCACCACATATGCTGTTAGCTTTTTTTCTTTAAATAACAGCTTTATTGAACTAAAATTTACATATCGCACAATTTACAAATTTAAAGTGTAAGATACGGGAGATTGTAGCACATTGATAAAGTTGTACAACTGCAACCACAATGAAGTGTCTTTTTT
>PVKN010035199.1:0-11678 GCA_004027915.1 Capromys pilorides | reverse complement strand
ATATATATATATATATATATATATATATATATATATATATTCCTAAAGATGAAAAATAAACAGTAGAAATAGAGATAGATATTTTTCAAAAGCTCTAGAATTCTTGCAGATATTTAACCACTTTCCATCCTCAGTTGGTGCTGAATATCTGGATGCTTTTCCATCTTTTATTCTACAGTCAAACCCTAGGATGGAAGACTGCGTCACCTGCAAATTCAAAGTTGAATTTTGAGAAGAAAATAAAAGACGGCTCGTGAGTAAAAGAAGAGAGGGAGCAAACCAAGCAGCAGCGACCAACGCGCGAGGGGTGAACAGAGCAAAGCCACCCAGCGACCTCCAGGCTCATCCCGCGCCCAGCTGCATTTCCGACTCAGAAACGCCAGGGCGCGCCGCTGTGCGCCGATTCCTGGACCTCCTGCCACCTGCCGCTGCCCCAAGCTGTGCTTGCGGACTTGGCCCTGGGCACCAAGAAATGGACCCTGGCGTCTGTACGGGTGGACAACCGTGTTCCAGTAAGGATCAATTTCCCTTCCGCATTCAAGCAACAGAATGATTGGCTATCCCATTTCTTCTCTAAGGGACAATCTCACGACACAATTCGAGGTATCCATGAGCTGAGAGTTCAATAGTTCGGGTTAAAAACATTTTCTACCTTATATCAGCTCCAGCTGGTTTTGAGTCGTTTGTGAAATTAAGAGGAACACTTTTTTTTTTTTTCTAAAGAAAGTGAGTGTCACAGTTTCATACTTTGTTTCCCTAGAGAATGGCAGAAATGATGTAAAAGCTATCAATTGACTTTATGAAAATGAGCAAAGAAATATTTGCGTGTCTTTGAAGATGGAAATTCTACTAGTGGTATCTACTGACATAAAGCATGTAAAATTAACTGCTCAAAATCGATATATGCTGACAAAAAACGACTTCACATGGGTTAGAACATCTACCACTTTTATGTCTTATACTCTAATATATTAGAAAATTTCTCTGACTGAAATGAAGTGTAATTATCCATCTAGGCTGATCAATGACTAAAAACACTTCAATTGTAAACAACTAGTCAAATTTATAAAATTTATTAGTCAATTAATTTTAATAATTAGCATATTCACTTATGACCATGGGCAGCTGTACTTATACATGCAGGCATTATTGTCAATGAAACATGCAGTTAACTGTGAATGGTAAAAAATACGTGTGATCAAGGCCACGGAGTAGCTCAGTGGCTCAAACCCTGCCTGGCAAGCTCAAGGTCCTCAGTGCAATCTCCAGTATCAGAAAAAAATAAGGTATGCTCACCCACACACATGTTCACCCCCAAATTAAGCATCATAACCTCAATTCTCTGTTACTTGGACTCTGAAGTGTACCCACATGTTAATACACAGTGACTGCCTTTAAAGTTTGAGGAAGCGGAATTCAGAAAGTAAAGAAACCAATGAGCATAACTGATTAAGCTTAGGTGTCATATTTTGGGAGGGTCGACAAAGTATCTGGCTTTGTGAATTCATTGATAACTATCCTCATGACTTTTAAGAGGACTAAAATGCCTCCACAATTGTCAAACTACCTTAGTAAAGCAAGGTGTGATGGGAAAACACAATGTATGTTTAAATGAACACAAATTTTAAAAGTAAAGGACATTTTTGTTTGGTTTGGTTTTGGCAGAGATGGGTTTTCCATTGGTGTTAGAGAAACTGTATTTGGAGTTTTTAGCAGACCTTTTCATACTTGATGCCAGTTCAAATGTTGTAGGTACTTAAATTCAGCAAAATAAACCAATATAGTCCAATAGTCCATAATAGTAATGCATTATAAGCAGAACTGGAAAATGTCAAAAGTTGTTGACTTGAGTCTTTTACAGCTTAGCATATTAATAAGGCATTAGTTTTTATAACTAGTGTACTGTGAATAACTACTATGAAGATAACAATATGCAATGTATTAATTATTGTAACTGTCCTACTATCTTGTTCTGAAACTGTTTCATTGCTATTTTTTCTCATTAAAATTAATTAAAAAATTAATAAAACTAAAAACTTCCAAAAATAAAAGGACATATGGCCATTAATCATTGTCAACAGAGTATCCTTCTCAGGGAGTGAATGTATACCACTGTCATTACCAGTTTCTGAAGCAGTCCGACAGTCAATTCTGTGCCTGTCTCCTCTTGCCCAACTGTGCTTTCTTCCATGTCTTCTCATGATTAGGGAGGTTTTTCTTTCAAGGTCACTCCAGCCTTGGACAACAGCCAAATGTCACCCCATTGTTTTATGAGACTTCCTTCCTGTGGTGTAAAATCGACAGCAGGCTTCATCACCTTTGACCATAGGCTCACTGGTGAGCGAAGACTATCAGAACTGCCTCAGAGGGCAGAACTGCCTCAGAGGGCAGCAAGGGCAATGACATCTATGAGTTGAACACATTGGGGATGCTTTCAGAATGACTAGTGGCAGTGTGTCATAATATAATAGTTAAGCTTTATTAAAACTTTCATTTTATTGTTCCATCCACTTTTGAGTCCTCAGAGCAGAGTTCTTGTTCCACTATGGAGCAAAAATAAAGCCTAATGTTTTGATACTTACACGGACAGGGTTTTATTAGTCATAGTGTTCTAATCACTAGTGGTCCTCAAAAAGTGAAACTATTCATGTATTTCACATGGATACTTCACTTAGAGAAAGAGAAGAATATGTCATTTTTGAAAAATTAACATTAGAAACTCACATTAACATCCTATGGCTGAACACAATTAACAATTTCATTCAGTCAATAAGTGTTTATATTTGTGTGCAGATTCTGAATGAAGAATGTAAACTCCCATTTTTATGGCCAGAAAAGCTACTGGGACCACGTGGGCAGAGGAAGACACACAGGACCCACAGAAGTCACTCTCAGCATGGTCTCTTGCCTACCTGAGCTGTAGATCACCCTCTTTTGGATCATTCTCATCATCTAAGTTTTTACACTGCTGGGCAACCTGGGTATGCTCATTTTGACCAAGCTGGACACCCTCTTACGCACACCAATGTATTTTTTTCATCATACACCTTGCTTACATTGATCTGGGTGATGTCACTGCCATTTATCCTAAAATGCTGTTCAATATTTTATGGATCAAAATACAATTTCCTATCATGCCTGTGCCATCTAGATGACCTTGTTGGTTGTGTTCATTGTCAGTGAACTTTCTGTCTTGTCAGCCATGGCCTAAGACCACCATGTGGCCATCGGCAACCCCCTGCTCTACAATGCCATCATGTCCCAGACTCGTTGCCATGTGCTGGTGGGCATTCCTTATGTCTACTGTACCCTTCAGGCTCTGCTGTTCACAAGTAAAATTTTACATTATCCTTCTGTATCTTGCTTCTCATTCACTGCTACTGGGATCATATTTCTGTTTCACTTATGCTGTGCCCAGAGGGACAAGGGATAGTATCATTGATCAGTCACTTTGCAATATTTAATGTGATATCCACCCTGCTGTTCATACTTTTACCTTACATTCTGACTCTCTTAGCCATCCTTTTAATGCATTCCACATTAGGAAGAACAACAATTTTCTCCCTATGTGCATCTCTGCTGACCATGGTGCTGATCTTGTATGGGACTGGGTTTTTCATGTACATGCAGCCCAAGTCTACAGAGCCCACTGCAGTTGACATACTGCCCTGTGTGCTATACACCTAGTGGTCCCCACACTAAACCCATTCATCTTCAGCTTTCCACATAAAGATGCAAAATGTGACTTCAACAGGGTCTTTGAGTGAAGTTTAAAATTCATGCTTAGTGTTTCCTCTAGTATACTAGCCTAGTAAAGTACAATTTGCTAAAAATGCAACGTCACCTGACAAACTAAATCTAATAACGCATTGTCACTAGACAGCATTGCTTAATGTCAGGAGTATCTTATTTTGGATCCACAAGTAGAACTAAGTATAGTATACCTGTATAGAAAATCCCAAATATACTGAGAGATGCATATTTAGATATGATTAAATATCATTTCTTCCACAGCATTCCTTGGCTTTTATTCAATAATCTTGGTTTTAAATTTTTTTTATAATTCAAATGAAAATGGGTATTCCATTCTATGTCAATAACTATGTGTTTGTTTTGCACTGATTGTTGTGACTTAATTTTTCACAGCTTTCTTCTTTGCCTTGTGTTTCTGGTTGAACTAAATTTCGAGCAAGAGTTTCCAAAGGATTCCTCTGAATGTATTCCCCATCTACTTGGATCATATGTGAAGATTTCCTGAGGCAAAGACCTGAGTTCTTAAAAGTCCACATGTAGAATATTTTTGTTCAATTTGGATTATGTAGTAAACATCTTGAAAGTAGTTCTATTGAGGGTTGTTTGAGGCTGGAGAAGAAGCAATTGCACAAATACATTAAATATAAATTTCATAATTTGGGGGAATAATGAATAAAAATGCAAACTATATTCACATAAAATATATGCATCTAATTATAAAGTACAGGCCTTTAATTGTGCAGCAACATGAACTATATCCATGGAATAATTAAATCTCAACATGAAATTGGAGCCAACATAAGCAGATATGTACTTTTAAAAAGCACTGAGAGGTGTTTTTAGTAGCATGGAAGATTGAACAAACACTTGGCTATTTCAGGGAACAAAGAAGAAAACTGACCATGACTGCTGTAAATTACGATACAACATTTATAATACAAGATTATAAAATATTATAACATTATTCACTGAAAATGCAGTGATGACACCTTAAACAAATTATACTAGAAGCTTTCCTAAGTCAGTGCAACAGGGAAGGAAAGCCTTCAACCCAAGTTGCTAGTATACTCGTAGTGAGTAATAGAACCCAAATGAGATTACTAATAAATTTTTAATTGTAGGTCTACTGGGCAGGAGACATTACACAGGGCAGCAAAAAACATACAGAAATGAGGGTCAGAAATCCTTTCCATTGTATGTTATGTGTCCGTGCCAAAAGAAAGGACAAGATCTAATGAATTTAGCTTCAGAGGACTCATTGAGATTTATCTCTCTGGAAGTGAGCCTAAAACCTCAGAAGTCTCTTCTTTTTTATTCAGCACTAAAAAAAATTGCCTAAGGAATACACTTCATTACTTTAATGGATACAGAATACAAAGAACTATCTTTTTTCATATGCCAAACACTGAGCTCACACAAATGCTAACTAATAACACTTCAAGCAGGGGAGGAGGCAACCATTGGTGTCACGTTGCAAGGGGACAAAGAACAGGACACCCAACTATCTGCAAGCTTGAACCTCAGTTTTCCGGGACTCCCGAGCAACAGAAGGCAGCCCTCCTTGGGCTCTGTCCATAGCTCAGCGCTTCCAGGGGCACCAATTTGCCTTTGGTCTTATCTCTATGTTGCTATACTTCCTGAATTCATGATTTTAAAAACTTTACTAGATATTCAGAGCATATTGCTACACATATGATTTCCCAGTCCACAGGCGACTGAGGCAGAAAACTTTCTGAACCCTCATGCTGAGCCAGGGATACACACCAAGCTTATATTCTTCTTGAGTGTTACAAGAACAGCTTGTCCCAGTAAAGACATTACCAATGAGAATGGCCAAGTAACTCTAATTCAACTACAGGCAGAGTATAATTTACATCATGTTGAGTTACTAAAGAAAGATGAACACATTTTCAATTGAATGTGATCATTTTTCTCATTAACATTCTGATTTTTTTCTTCCCTACACACACCAGGAAGAGGGCAGATGTGGAATAGGAGATGAGCAAATTTTACTGCTTGTGGCCTGACTGCATTGAATACATCCCAGCTTTAGCAGCATCTCAGCCCCAGAAATGACACTGCATGATAGACACGAAGGCAAGCACTGCCTTGTCTGAACCGCCACAATTCTAAAACACAGGGAATATCTGTCACTCATTTACAAATCAGAAACTAATTTCATGTCTTTTGTTTACCATTCTTGAGACATCAGGAAAAGCACTCAATTTATCCTAGCTGTTTGCTCCATAAAGTCTATCTCTTACATGTAGGAGCTTAAAGACATGTATTTCATTCAGTAGCCACTGCGTATTTTATGGACAGAGGGAAATTCCTGGGTGATAATGATGCTGGTGTTTGAAGTGTTAGAGAGATGGGGGAACTCAGCAGGGTACAGAGCTGAAGTGGCAAGAAAGTTGATTGATTTATTTATTTGTTTATGTATTTATTTACTTTAATGTAATTAGTATAGGGTTTACAGGGTGCCACCACACAGATAGGACCTGTTGTGAAACTTCCTGTTTTGTTAGCATCCCAAGTGCTGGAATTACAGGCGCAGGCCACCATGTTCAGTCTCATTGGCTTTCTCAGCATGCCCAAAGGGGTGGGGCCCACGTGGCATGCCAGGGATAGAACCCCTGGCCCATGTTTGCCTAAGCAGAAAAAGTTTCTTTTACAGTGGCTTCTCTATTTTGACTGTGTAAGGGGAGAATGAGTGCCTCGGATTCAGTCAATGAAGTCTCCATGGAACTGTCTCATAATTCACGCTGATTGCTGCCTCCTTGGGTCTTCTTGACATATTCTCCTGGGAGAAGATGCAGACAAGGTTTTCATCATAGCCAATCTGAGCTCTCTAGGATGATGCAGAGATAATCAATTGAATTAGCTCCCTTTCCTCAGGGAATATCACACCTAGGGTGAGGAGCCTTAAATGCTCATCCATACACAAAGTCAGAGTGACTTCAGAGGAGAAAACCTGATTCCTGTATTGAGGTGAGACTTGCCCTGACTTTGGATGTTCACTTGGAGGTGTTGAATCTTCTTAACTTAGGCCATGGAGTAAAGACACCTTAGCCCCTGTAATGCACTGCGGAAGACAGCATTTCCCTGAGAATCCTGGACTCTCGGAGTAGTGTTTTGCTTTGAAGTAGAAGAGTTAAGGCATTGAACAAGTGCCACAGATCAGTTAGGCTGGGGACAGATCAGTGCAGTGCTCAGATAATGGAAGTATCAAGGGTGATAGTGGTGAAGGTGGGTGGCACTCTTCTCACCGCCAGTCTGAATAAACTCACCAAAGCCAAAATCATACAAGATGCTGACTTTGATTTGATGTTGAAAATGACAACAGATATTACCCTTATTATAACTGGAATTTTATCATTAAAGGGTCATTTGCTATTACTATGTTTTAATACTGTTTTTGAAAAATAGTTTATGGTAATACACCCATGCTGGAATTGCCTGATGTATAAATTATTATCACTGCTCAGTGTCATATGAATCATTGTGTAGATGTTCCAGTCACTCTTGGCCTTTTTTATGTTGCTGCATATTTTTGACTCTGATTTTTACATATGGAATCTTTAATGAGTGGATAATTCACCCATTGAACTTACACAGTTAAACAGACAAATGTTTAAGAGATTTGCAGCTGTGAAGTAATTCTTGCATCTCAGATAAGTGCATGCATTATAGGTGTGATGTATAGATGTGCAAATCAATTTCTCTGTGTACTTTTTATCTTCTGCCTGCTGTTTACAGAGCCCCAATTCAAATGTGTGAATGTGAGCCATGAACTATTCTCGAGAGCCTGGAGTCCTTCTTTGCATACCATCTACCTAGGTAAGAGAAGGACTTTACATACGGTCATGTGTGAGTAAAATGAACGTTAGAATTAGAAGTAAAATTTGAAGAGTAGCAGAGTAACATGCTGGCCAAAATTTAAGCGCTTTATATCCTAAAGTTCCTGCTGAATTTCTGATCTATTTGTTCAACCAAATGCATCTTTTATTCTGCAGTAAAATCTTCAGATGGAAGACTCCCCCACTTGCAAACTCAAAGTTAAAATCTGAGAACATAACAGACCTCAGCTCATGAGTGAGAGGAATAGATCTGGAGAAAAGCAGAGATCTCCAGGCTCGCCCCGCGCCCACCTGCATTTCCGAATCAGAAACGCCAGGGGGCGCCGCTGTGCGAGGATTCCTGGACCTCCTGCCACCTGTCGCTGCCCCCAGCTGTGCTTGCGGACTTGGCCCTAGGCGCCAAGAAATGGACCCTGGCCTCTGTGCAGGGCGACAGCACTGTCCCAGTAGCCAATTTCCCTTCTGCATTCAAGCAACAGAACGGTTTGCTGTCCCATTTCTTCTCCAGATGCCGATCATATTGACAGATTTCGAGGTATCAGTTCGTTGTCAATGCTGCAGCAGGACGGTTCATTGTGTGGTTGCAAGTGCAATCCCCCACCTTTAACTCTTCTGCTTGGTTTATAACATGTTTACATTTATTTTGTGAAATGAGGAGCAACAGGTTTTCCTAAAATATTTACGGGTAACAGTGTGATGTCTTATTTCATTGAAAACCTATAAATCACGTTTTGAGAATGACCAAATGAATAATTGAAAGTATTTAGAAACGACCATGTCACTGATGCTGTTTAATGGTATAAATCAGTTAAATTAAATATGCAAAGTGCATTGGAGCTCACACATAAGCTGTTCTATGAGCATGAGAATGCCTTCATCTTTGTCTTAAAGACTAGAGTTACAGAAAATTCTCTCTCCCTAAAACAAAATACAAATAACCACACCACCTGAGAAATGAATTTAAATACCTACAGATAGTAAAAAGGAATTTACAGCTTCAAGGGTAAGCAATTATTTAAAAAAAAAACACAAAATGTCTGAAGTAGTTTTAATCGTGAATTTAACACTTTTTCACATATGGGAAGATACCTTTTGTTATAAAGGAAGGCCACAGTTATCAATGAAAAGCACTATTAATTGTCAAAGTTATAAATATGCACACTAAGCCTATAATAAAATACTACAACAGAGTTCTGTTCCTCAGATTTTACAAATGTCTGTAGGTGTTCCTGCACACATAACCTCAACTAAATCATGGTGAAATTTCACTCTAAATGCAAAGAACTACTGAGAATAATTGTTTGAAGGTTATGTGTCTTATTTTGGCAGGTTTTATACAGACACTTTACTTTGTTAATTCATTGATAAAGCTGCATATAACTTTTACGAGTGCTCATACTCTCCTAGAATTGTCACACTGTGATAGGAGAACAAGGTGTAATCAAGAAACAGAATGTGTGTTGAAATAGACACAAATTTTTGAAGTAAAGGACACAGCACCATGAATGTTTTCTGGAATGCTGTCCTGCACAGTGACTGCATTTAGTCCATTTTTGCTGCCACTTTCTGAGTCAGCCCCAGAACCCCTACTCTGTGCCTACCTCCTGCTGCATTGTTGCTGTTGTTTCATGCCCTGAATCAACTGTGGTTTACCTTTCAAGGTCATTCTGACCTTGGAATACAAGCCAGAGCGGCCACTGTGACAGTGGCAGTGACAGAGGCAAAAGTCACCTATCAGAGTTCTTAGGACACTGCCTTTCTATCGTTTGGTCTCGGTAGTCACGTCACCAAGGTTTGATTGCTCACAGGTGTAAGTAACCATCAGCGCTGCCTTGGAGAGCAGCAATGTGTGTGTTTGCACCAGAGAAAATGTTTCAAGCATTAGCAGTGATGCGACTTAAAGTGGCAGATATGTTTTATTTCAACTTATACTCCATTTCCACAACATATGCTCAGGGAAAACACACACACACACACACACACACACACACACACAAGGAAACCTGGTCCCATGATATTAAGGAAACAAAACCTAAATATCTCTATCTATACCCTGATAGGAATTTCTTTTATTTTGTTTTAAAGATTTATTTATTTGTTTGATCCAGGATCTTGCTATGTGGCTTGGACTCACAGTGATCTTGTCTGAGTGTTTCCAGTGCTGGGGTTATAGCCTTGAGCCACATGGCCAGGCTGATGGCCCACTTGGCCCAAAGGTGGCACAGCACGTGGCACCAGGGATTGAAACTAGGTCCTTGCACTTTGCAGTCGAGCATTGAGACCACTGAGCTCTCTCTCCAACCCAGGCATTTGTTAAGAATAAAATGGTCCAAAGATTGCTGACTCTCTCCAAAGTAAAACTATTCACTCATTGGGCATGGATACTTCATTTAGAGAAAGAAAAATTTATACTCTTTTTAAACTATTAGAAAATACAAAAAAAAAAAAAAAACCTGTTAGAATCAGAATGATGCAGAGTTTTCTATCGCTTATTATTACAAATATCTCCAGGATATGGATGCCTGTTCTAATCTCTGCCATTCTGAATGGAAGGTGTAACATCTCCCTCTTTCCTACCCATAAGAGCCACCAGGACCCCAGGGGCGAACTCAATGGAACGGTGCCTGCTGTCTTCTTTATGAGCGCAGTCATCAGCCTGCCTGAGCTTCAGCTGCCCTGCTCCGTGTTCTTGCTCCTCATCTACTTTGTCACCCTGGTGGGCAACCTGGGCATCATCGTCTTGACCAAGCTGGATGCCCAGTTGCACACTGCCATGTACTTTTTCATCAGGCACCTGGCTTACACTGATGTGGGTGATGCCACTGTGATTTACCCTAAAATCCTGGTCAACTATTTTACTGGTCAAAATACCATTCTCTACTATGATTGTGCCATCCAGATGATCTTCTTCATTGTGTTCATTGTCACCGAAATGTTCATTTTGTTAGCCATGGCCTATGACCGCTACGTGGCCATCTGCAACCCCCTGCTTTACAACGTTGTCATGTCCCAGATACGCTGTCAAGTCCTGGTGGGCATTCCGTACCTCTATAGCACCTTTCAGGCTCTTCTGTTCACCAGTAAGATTTTCACATCAACTTTCTGTACCTCTGTTCTCACTCACTTTTACTGTGATAACATTCCTATGTCACTGATGCTGTGCTCCAATGGACGAGAGATAGCAAATTTAATCAATCACTTAGCAATGTTTAACTTGAGCATCTCCTTCCTGCTAGTACTGTTATCCTACCTTATGATCCTCATAGCCATATTTCAAATGCATTCTGCAGAAGGAAGGAAAAAAGCTTTCTCAACTTGCGCGTCTCACCTGATTGTGGTGGTGGTCTTCTATGGGACGATCTTCTTCATGTATGTACTGCCCAAGTCTGCTGAGTCCTCGGATATCGATAAACTGTCCTCTGTATTTTACACGCTAGTGATCCCCATGCTGAACCCACTGATCTACAGTGTCAGGAACAAAGAAGTCAAAAATGCCTTCTATAGGGTCTTCAAGAAGAAGCTTAAAGTTTGTTCTTAGTGTTTCTGCTAGAATACTAGCCTCATCAAATAGCGGTTACTAAGCAGGAGAAGTTTTGACAACTAAAACTAAAATGCCTCTGTCACTGGGTGGCATTCCTTTTCCGTAGGACTTCACACTTCATCTCCATAGGCAAAATGCATATACTATACCTGTATTGAGACCTATATTATTGAGCATATATTGAATCCAATTATACCTTTGAATTTTAAATATGAATTAAATATCCTTTTGCCAGCAATGTGGATTCTACTGAATTTTCCTTCTGATGGACATTGTTCCTCACACAAAAATGGAGATTATATTTGTATCAATAATCTGTGTTTTTCTTTTGCTTTCATTGCTGTGGTTTCATCTCTTATACCTTTCTTTTTAATCTTTTTATTTGTATGCATTGAATCTCTAAGTACCATTCAAAACACACATCCCTTGAATTTATTTAGCATCGATATGGATCTTAAAATATTTTCTATTCAACTAATATTTGATTTCTTAAAATCAAGCATGTGGAACATTTTTGTTTTAAA
>PVKN010035198.1:0-11680 GCA_004027915.1 Capromys pilorides | reverse complement strand
TATGCATGCTACCAGCCACATGGGGCTAGTGTGCACTCAGTGTGTGGCTAACCCAAATTCAGGTGTGATGTTAATTGTAAAGTACACATTGTATTTTTAAGACACAGGTATGAGCAGGTATGAAAACAAGGATATAAAAATATTTTATTATTTATAGCAATTATTTTTTGAGATAGCAATATTTTTTATGTATTGGTTTAAATTAGTATGTTATAAAGACCAGTTATACCTCTTTTTACTTTGTTAATGTAATTGCTGGAAAACTTAAAAAAAAATCTGTGAATTAATAACCTTGTGGCAATAAAGCTTTCTTAAGTACCGTACTGTACTTCCTTCTAAGAAGGAATCCTTCTGAGAAGAAAGTAAGTACCTGAATCTCAGCACTCATGAGGTGGAGGCAGGATTGTTGCAAGCTTGAGAACAGCCTGGGCTACAAAGTGAGCTCAAGACCAGCCTGAGCTGCATAGTGAGACCCTGTCTCAAAAAGAAAGAGCTTCAAATTAAAAAAAAGCATAATGTTCGAAGTAGTCAAGTATGTAGAATAGAAATTCCCAAAAAAGAGTACCCGTTGGCTAGTAATCATATAATTTTCTTTTTTCTTATTTATTTGTTTGTTTGTTTATTGTGTTTTTGAGGCAAGGTCTCACTGTGCAGTTCTGGCTGGCCTTGAGCTCACTTTTGTAGCCCAGGTTGGTCTCTAACTTGCACTGATCCTCCTGCCTCAGCCTCCCAAGTGCTAGGATTACAGTCATGAGTCACCACGCCCGGCTGGCTAGTAATCATATAAAAAGTTGTTCATTCTCAGTTGCCATGGAAATCGAAATTAAAGAGGCAATAAATACTGTATATCCGCTAAAAAGGCTAACGTGTTAGATGTCACATTACCTGGAATTTCCATACATTGCTGGTATTAGAATTGCTACAGTGAAAATACTGCACCGTACTTAAAAAATGAATTACCCGTTCTTTGGTTTCATTTACATGAAGTCTAGTAATAAACAAAATCATGATTTTAGAAGTCTCAATAGTGGTTATTGCCAGTGACACTATAGTGGACTGCTAATTAGTGGACAACTTGTTGCACCTAGCTAAATTGAACTAGTGAGGTGCTACGAGTGGGAGGCCCCCTGAGAATTGTTGGCAACAGCATAAGAGGCAAAACTGGAGAAGCTGATGAGAGGCTGTTAGGGAATCTGTTTGGAGAAGCTGTTGGAGGTGTTGGAAGCTACTGGTTCTCTCAGGCTATTCTGCTGGAGGACTTTGTCATGCTGGTTTTCCTGGTGGATTTGGCTGTTCTTGTTGGAAAAGGAGCTTGGGACCTCGTGCCTAAGAATGGTTATGGTTCATTTCGGGGAAGCTTTTAGGTTCTCATCTTAAGCATCACTTCCTGGCTCTGGAGGGGAAGATGGTGCACATGTCAGCCTCCTGGAGAAGTTTGTCGCATTAGCTTTCATGAAGGGAACTCGTCTTTCCTCATTGCTGGAGGAGCTCGGGACCTCACTGTTGCTGGGGATGCTATGGTGCTTACCTTGAGCATTGTTTCTGGCTCCAGTGCAGATCCCTCCGCCTGCTGGCACAGATCTTTCATCCCATTGGCATAGACTTTCTAGCTTCCACCACTGACCTTTGGGTCTTCCCAATGCAGATCCATGAAGCAGATCATGGGCTCTCACTTAAAGATTGGACCTATGGGAGGCATTGTTATGGGCTCTAGGTTTTTGTGCAGGATATTAGGATCCAGGCCCTCCACTGGATTCTTTGGTCTTTAGTGTGTGAACAGATTTCCTGTACTCTGTATATGATTCTTTGGGTGATTATAAAATAATCTTATAAAATGTGTTCTATATTGTATTGTTGCCTTGCAGAAAACCCCAAACCATGATAGGCATTAAAGTGTCTTACAGAATTTTGGAAAAGATTTTATAACTCAATCTTGGTAGTAGTGATGTAAGTGTATATGTGTATAAAAATGTATCACTATACTCTTAAGATTTATGCACACTGTATATATGCCATTCCTCAGTGAGCAGTGTTAGCACGTTACAGTTCTTTGATGGTGAAGACTGTGTGTATGTGTGTAATTTGTTTATGCAAAACTGGTATATAAACATCAAAAATATCAAAAGTACCCAAAATTAATGTGGAAAGGAGATTCGGGAAAGAAATGTTTTTCACGTTTCTGTTCACTTGGCACTTGTTGCTTTGCTCACTGGCCATTTGGAATAGTCAAGTGAAAGTACACCTAGCTAATAGTCCACATGCGACATGTTTGGGTGTAAAGATACAGAAGAGGAGACTCTCTGTCATGTAGATCAAGAATAGTGATTGTCTCTAGCCTGTAGCCTCTGAGGATTTTATTCTTAGTTCATCAGTCTGCTGCTTCTATGTCTTCTTCCTTGTTGTTTAGCATTCCACAAATATCTGCTGAATACCTGTTTTTATCTAACATTTTCTAGGTGAGTAGCTATATCAGTGACTCAAACAAAGAAGGATCCCTGTCCTCAGCAGATTTACATGTAAAAGTTCAAAATAGGCCATGAACAAAATCCAATTGCTTCTCCTTTCCTTGCTTTTCTTTGCTTAAGGATCAAGCAAAACACACTTAGGCAGAAAAACAGAAGAAGCTTGTGTTTTTGTCCCTTCTGCTTGAAGAACAGTTTAGTTGCTTTCTGGTTGATGAGTAAGGAAGGACTTTTGTCAGTTTGGATTAACTTGGGCATAGCACCTAGCATAATGCCATGTGTCTGGGGAGTGTACTAAATATTTGTAACCTTTGAGAGCATCTGTCTGTGCCTGCTTGCTAATTTTCATAATGTTTTGCTGCCATATGCCTCCCTTTTCTTTTTCTTTATTTTTTTTTTCTATTACTTTTCTGAGAAAAGTTAATTTAGGATCTCAAGATACATTAATGCTTTCTGTAACACTAGCTTTTGAATGATTGAGCCTTCGAATGAGTCTACCAAGGTGTTGGTGCCCCACAGATTGTGCTGTGGACTCTTATACCCAGGAGTCTAGAGTACTAAGTTTAGGAGTGGGGATTGTTGTGATGAGTGTTCTCTTCCTATATTGTTTTAACTCTTACATTGTGATAGGTCTCTAAAGCTCACGGTGCACATGAAACTACTCAAAGTCTCAGAAAGAATGTTCAACATTCAGTGTTTTGACTCTACACATCCTTTTTCAAGTTTGCTGTTTTCAAAGCAGATTTTATTTTTAATAATAAATTCTTGGTACAGTTTTTAGGAGCCTAGAAATTTTGATGTATATCTGGCATAGGTGTTTGTTTTCTGTTGAGATAAAATTTGCATTCAAAGGATGATGGATGAAACACCAAGTAATTTCCGGGTAGCAAGAGGAAAGATGATGCAGTTTGGTAGAACATAGTTATTATACCTTACTGTTGTATAGTGCTTACTGTTGACAGCATGTCGTCACATATCATTTTATCCTAGTAACTGAGTAGAAACTAAGAAATAATCTGTTGACTTGCCCAAATATTTGGAGGGTGTTAGAATTGGGACTCTGATTATAAGGTACATAGCTTCCTTTCTGTTACAACTTTCTGAAAATTTTCTACAGCAACCGTAGGAAGTTGGAAATTGCTAGAGAAGAAGGGAAGTTCCAGGGTCAGTTTTAGTGGTGATTAACATAGATCTGAAACTCAGTCTGAAAAGTAGAATGGTTTCTCTGCCCATGTGGATATGCTCTGATATTAGAACACACTTCTTTGAATTCTAGCTTTGTAAATGTTTGTGATCTTTTTTTGACTCTGGGCTGATGGGAGAGATGCTTTAGTAGTCAGAAGAAGATTTTGGAATAAAATTGTGTGGATTGAGCATCCCTAGTCCAGAATTCCCAAATCCAGAATGCTGTGAAATCTGACTTTCAGCAGCTTTTGTTTTGTTTTTTGAGACAGAGTCTGGCTTTGCAGTTCAGGCTGGGCTTGAATTTGCTTTGTAGCTCAGGCTGGCCTCAGACTTGCAGTGATCCTCCTGCCTCTGCCTCCCGAGTGCTGGGATTACAGGTGTGCCACCATACAGGGCTTCTCAACAGTTTTTGAGTTTCAGATTTTAAAAATAGGTATGCCCAATTAGCAGTTTGTACAAATGCTTTCAATTCTGAGAAGCTCCCAAATCTCAAGCACTTTGGGTCCTGAGAATTTCAGATAAAGGACATTCAGCTGATATTTCTTAGAGAAGTATTCACTTGGGTTCTGTTTTCAATAATTTTCTTTGTAATTTGTTTCTAGGAGCCTCCAGAAGATGATGCAAACATCATTGAGAAGATATTGGCATCCAAGACTGTCCAAGAGGTTAGTGATTCCTGTTTCTAGTTTTCTGTCACTAACACAGATTAAGCTCTTTGTGAAGAAATATTTAGTTAGAGAATCTCGAATAGTCATTGCTCTACTGAATGACAGTTTGATGTAATATTGTGGCTTCTCAACACTTAGTTCTACCCCATGAAAGATCTTGGGACATAAAGTTATTAAACATATCGAATGGCTCAAATTTATAGTTTTCTCCATTGCTTTTCTAACCATATGTATTTTTATCCTTTGCGTTTTTTGTGTGAAATTTTTGTAGCTAATTAGAAGTCAGCAGAGGCTGAAAATAAAAGGGAAAAGAGTTCTAACGGAGATGTATTGGGATTTGTTTTTCTTTAGACACCTGAGAGTCATTGTATAACTCCTCTTGACGAAATTCTTTAAAAGAGTATGTTGTCACTGAGAGAACAGCTTTATTTTTCCTTCTGTATCTGTGAACATAAGCTTCTTGCCGTTGCTTTGTGGGAGTGATATGGGGGTGCCAGCCATGAATGAAATCACCTCTGCACCAGGCTGCAGTCTAGACATTTGTCAGGGCCCTGCACCAATTCAGGTTTGCAGCTGAATGCTGTCTCTAGCTACATGCTGTCTTTTTGGAAGAGACAAAGAAGATCTTTTCTTTTTCTTTTTTTAGTTTAACATAAAACAAATAGTTTTGTATTTGGCTTTGGAAAATCCAACCAACAGCTTGTTGGGAAAAAGCCTAGGAGAATGAATATATCCTTAAGAAATCTTTATTTAAACTAGGCCAAGGTGTTGGTTTACCTGTTGTCTTTTGGTTTGGAAAGATGATTTGCCAGAGATCTGGGCTGATAACAGGTTGCTGTGTGTTACAGGTTCACCCAGGAGAACCTCCATTCGACCTAGAGCTATTCTACGTTAAGTATAGAAATTTGTACGTCTATTTAATATATATATTTGGATTTTGTGTGAATAAAAATCCCTTTCCCTTGACACTTTATTCTCTTTCTTCTATATTTTTAGAAACTGGCCCCTAAGGCACGACCCACAGATTTTGGCTGACTCCACTTCTTCTGAGGCAGTAGCAGTTAATTTTGGTTGCACATAGACTCCCGGAAAAGCTTTTAAAAACTGCTGAGGTCCCTCTTTCATGCAAAATCAGTTGACTCAGACTCAGAATGGGCCCTAAAGAGTGATAGTTTTAGAAGAACTCCCTGGGCAATTGTCTTATGCACCTAGGGTAGAAAACTGCTGTCCAGCAGTGTGTACCCTTTTCCCATTTGAACATTTCCACTAGCATGCCTTGGTAGCTCCGTGTGCATTTTCACTAGCGTGCACTGGGTAGCCTGCCCATATTTGCCCATCCTTCTACTTTGAGCCAGTTTCTGTAGAAGCTGCAGAGAGATGGAGTTTTCCATTGTGCCTCTTAAGACCAAGGCCTTTCTAAACAATTTCACAACAGACCACTCTGCTGCTCTGTGTGAGATCGTCACCTTGTTTAATTGAAATCTTAAAGCTCAATCATTTGCTAGCTGTGTGTGTCTCACAATTTGTGTATCTTTGGATAGTTCCTACTTACATTGTAAATGGGCTACAATGGAAGAGCTGGAAAAGGATCCTCGCATCGCACAGAAGATCAAGCGATTTAGAAATAAACAGGCGCAGATGAAGCACATTTTTACTGAGGTGAAGCAAAACTTACTCATTTGCTGCTTTCCTTGCAGCGTTAAATACTGGGTTGAATTTCAGTTCAAATTGAAGCCATTTGTAGATCGGTTGCTCAGATCAAATTATATAATATTTTACATGCATGTACCTGTGGAGAGAAGTGCAGCTAGGTCTGACCGGTCAGAAGAGTAGTGCAGCAAGAGACATCAGATGTCCCTGAACCTGCTTACTCTTTGTCCCTAAAATTCTATCATACATTTTAACGAAATTATCAAGCCTACACAAAAGTTGAACTGTGATAAAGGGTTGTTTGTATTTGATGAAAAATTGGAAGCAAACAAGATGTTAGGTAATAGGCATTTATTTTTTATTTTTCAGTTTTAGTAGTATATGTTTGCAGTACATTATCATTACATTTGTCATGGGGAGTTGGTATGTATACATAACACATCTTAGTTATTGTTATGTGTCCTTCCTTACACCTGTTCCTTTCCTTTGTCTCTTAGTCTCTTCCCATTTGAAAAGATTATCTCCTTGTTTTCTACTGTCTTTTTTTTTTTTGAGACAAGGTCTCGCTGTGCAATTCAGGCTGGCCTTGAACTCACTTTTGTAGCCCAGGCTGGTCTCAAACTCGCACCGATCCTCCTGCCTCAGCCTCCCAAGTGCTGGGATTACAGGCGTGTGCCACCATGCCCAGCTTACTGTCTTTTGTTTATCGTTTAGTTTTGTTTTGTTTTGTTTTTGTTTTTGTTTTTTCAGAACAGGGGATTGAACTCAGCCCCTTGTACTTGACGGGCAAGTGCTTATTCTACTGAGCTATCTCCCCAGCCCTTCATACTGTCTTTTATTTATACTTTTGAGTTTTTCTCTTGTTTTTGTGAGAAGTAGCCTTGCTGTCCAGTGGCCTTAAACTCATTAAGCCAGGGTGGTCTCAAACTTGCAGCAGTTCTCCTGCCTCAGCCTCCTAAATGCTGGGATTACAGACGTGCACCACCACACCTGGTTTGCATTTTTCATAGGAGAGAAACCATGTTTGTGTTTCTGATTTATTTCTCTTAAAATTATGATCTCATAATTGTGATTCATACTATAAATACATCTTGGAAAATCGAATACTGTACATCTAGTTTAAAAATATTGGAGAAAAATTAATAGTGATTTGGAAATACATTTGGTGTAACAAACTGTTGTTAGTGAAAAATATCAGTTTCCAATATTATATAGGTAAGTTCCATTTGGGTGTTATAGGAGAAAAGAAGCACTGTACTAATGCCTGGAAAATGTTTTGAATTAATATATGAAAATTTTGACACCATTTTCTGTGGTTATTGGGGTTATGGTAAAGTCTGTTTTCTTTTCCTTTTTTTATACATAGTTTTTGGTTTGAATAATGTTTGAGGAAAACAGGCACCCAAACTTACTCTTACGGTATAAAGTCATTAGTACTAGACCCTAATAATTATACTCAGATGTAATCAAATTACACTAAATTGTTGCACATAGTTACTCAATTTATTCACATTGTGCTGTTTCCTCAAGTGAAAAAATTACTTTATAATTATGTCAATAAACATTCTCCTAACCGCAGATTAGTTAGGGTCCTTCCTATTTAAGCTTAACGTTTGGACCCTGCCCTCTCCGTGGTTGTATTAAAACCTATGAGAGCTGCATATGATGATAGTATTCATCTAGTAGGGACTTCTTGAAAGGAAGGAGACAGGACCATTCTTCTTTTTTGAGTCAAGGTCCAACTGTATAGTTCAGGCTGGCCTTGACTTCATGAGGTACCCCAGGCTGGTCTAGAACTCGAGGCAGTCCTCCTGCTCAAGTCTTCTAAGTGCTAGGATTACAGGCATGTGCCACCACACTGGTAGAATCATTAAGACCCTGCACCCACCCCCATTGGTTATTTTCACTATTTCTTTTTTTTGTTTGTTTGTTTGTTTTGTTTTGGCGGTACCAGGGATTGAACACAGGATCTTGCACTTGCCAGGCAAGTGCTTATTCTACTGCGATATCTCCCCTGCCCGTCACTATTTCTTAGAACATTTTGTTAACACTCATTTCTTAACAGGTATTTACAGTGCAGTAAATGGTTTACATGTCAAGTTCTTCTGTTTTAAGCCCTACAAAATAGACAGTCTACATCTTCTTTCTCTTTCTGTTTCTGGCACTAGGCACAGGGTCAGTGCCCAGCAATTATTTAGCTGTTCCTGGGAAAGGGAGGAAGGTTTGACTTGGACCGCTGCCCTGTTTCAGACTCTAGAACTTCCCATTTTGGGGGTGCAGGGAGAATAACATCCAAACTCCTTAATATAGCCTACATAACCTGTGTGTCTTTTTTCTGATATGTTCCCAAAGGAGTTTGTCTTTGCTTGGAGACAAAGAAGAAACTGTGAGGAAGTCTAGAAATAATGTAGTACGAGTTCACACTACAGTGAGAATGAAATTAAAGATGAATAGTAGTTCCAGCCAGGTGTGGTGGCGCATACCTGTAATCCCAGCACTTGGGAGGCTGAGGCAGGAGGATCAATGTGAGTCAAGACGAGTATGGACTACAAAGTGAGCTCAAGGCCAGCCTGAACTGCACAGCAAGACCCTGTCTCAAAAAGACAAAAAAAAAAAAAAAAAAGATGAATAGTAGTTAAGAGTAGTGCCTGTCATAGTATTTTTGACCTTAGTGTAGTTGACATTTTTGTTAGTAATTTGAATAAATATTCAGATCATCTTAATGGTCACTATTTCCAACTTAGCAAAGGAACATGTGAAGAGGAGCTAGCACAAAAGCTGTAGGTTGCCACGCAGCAGAGATAGGGGCTTCTGACTCAAAATCCCAACTCCTGAAAACCCAGATTTTCCAACCACATTAGTGCCAGGAGCGCAGATGACAAAGTCAAATTCTGGGGAGCCTGGCAGGCTAGCATAAGTAAAACAGGAAAATACATGTAGTGTCCTACAGTGACATTTTAAGAAATTTTATAATTTTGAAATAGAAGTGACAGTAGTTGTAGGGAGAAAGTGCACAGTCATTTTATTTTGCTGTAAGTTTAATGTGAGCAAAGTCGCACAGCATCACTAGGCGCGTCCTCCCGTGCCTGGCCATTTGCGTTCCTCAGTGTGACTTCCAGCTGAGTATGAGGACCTGTCGAGGAATGTGAAAAACCCAAGAGCAGCACCTCAGGAAGACTGTAGTGTGGTGGAGGGATGGAAGCATAGCTGAGTGGGTGAATATGGAGGACACTGTGCTGACTGCAGTAAGCCAGGTACAGAACGACAAAACCTACACGATCTCACTTCTGTGTGGAACGCAACAAACTCTCGGAAGGGAAGCAGAATGGTGGCCACCAGGACCAGAGGAGAGGGACAGATACTGGTCACAAGTAACAATTTCAGTAACGTAGGTAAATGTTTTGAAGATCTAAATGTTTTGAAGATCTAAAGCATAGCATGGTGACAACAGTAAAAAATGTTATATACCTGAAATCTGCCAAGAGTATGTAGACCTGAGTCGGTGAATATGGAGGACATAGGACATAAGAACCAAGGTGGAAAGTGGGCTGCATGATGGTCAGAGCCTGGGCTCTAAGGAAACTGAGTCTCCCTCCCAGCACACACACCTGTGCAGAGCCAGGCGCCTTAAGCCAGCCGCATACACTCCGTTAAGCTTGACGTCTCTCTATATGTGAAGTGGGACTCCCAGGCTGTCAGCCTTGCAGATACCTGTAGTAAATGTTACAGTGCTGTTGTGTTGTTTTAAGCTTTATTGAGATATAATTGACAAAAATTGTGTATGGTTAAGGTGAACAGCGGTGTTTGCATGAAGTACTCACCATAATGAAGCTAGTTAGCGTATTCATTACTCACATAATTACTATCCCCTCTGCCAACGCTGAAGGTCTATATACTCTTGGCAGATTTCAGGTATATAATATAACATTTGTTACTGTTGTCACCATGCTATGCTTTGGATATTCAAAATATTTACCTACATTACTGAAATTGTTACTTGTGACCAGTATCTGTACCTCTCCTCTGGTCCTGGTGGCCACCATTCTGCTTCCCTTCTGCGAGTTTGTTGCATTCCACACAGAAGTGAGATCATGTAGGTTTTGTCGTTCTGTACCTGGCTTACTGCAGTCAGTACAGTGTCCTCCATATTCACCCATGCTGTTGCAAAAAAATAAGATTTTCCTCTTTTATTAAGGCTGAGTAGTACTCCCTTGTGTGTACATGTAGACCACTTTCTCTATTTATTATGGATAAACACTTAGCTTGTTTCTTTATCTTGGTGTTGTAGACAATAAATGGCACAGTAGATAGAGAGGGATTTAATACATTTCCTGACCCGTAATAATTATATGTGTATTCCATAAATATTAATTCACTATATTATTCAAAGGAGTTGGCAAAAGAACACATATAGAGCGGTTGGACAACCTTCCTTTTTTTTTTTTTTTTTTTTAATGTAGGTAGGAAAGAGATATTTAATAGCCAGCACAGTGGAGAGAATCAGTTCAATGGTACTTCAGTAAACAAACTTAATTCTTTCTACAATTCTGGTTGCAAACTAAGTTGGAGCCACGTGTGGTGGCGCCCACCTGTAATCCCAGCAATTGGGAGGCTGAGGTAGGAGGATTGGTGTTAGTTCGAGACCAGCCTGGGCTATAAAAGTGAGTTCAAGGCCAGCCTGAACTGCATGGTGAGACCCTGTCTCAAAAATACAAAACAACTAAGTTGGACAGGAACTGAATCAAAGATCTGCCTAAGGTCAGCATTTAACCTAGCTAATGAATTGAATTTAGTTTTTAGTTGCATCCAGAATCATGGAAAGAATTAAGTTTGTGGGCCGAGGAACCACTGTACTCGCTACTCCTGTGGAGGAAGCAGTTCACGTTAGTAAGTGTCCCTTACAAGGAAGGAAGTTAAGCTGCAATTTAATTCAACAAATGACAATAAAGATTGTGGTACTAACGAAAAAGACTGTGATACTACCAAACAGGTAGAGGTAATGCTGTTCTGGCAATGGGTGAGGTAGTAAATTCCTTAACTGTCGCAACTGAATTTGAGATTTGCCAGGAATGCTGTACAAAATATTTCTGCACTGATTAGACAATGAAACTGGATACCCTTAAAGTGCCTTCCAGCCTACAAGGCAGTAAGAATATCCCAGTGGTCCAGGATCAGGGTCTTTAGGTAAGAAAGACCTGAATGACCATGCTGTTTACACAGCTCTGTGACCTTAGTCATAATATTTCACCTCTTTGATTCATTTCCTTCATGTGTGAAGCAGTTTTAGCATTACTGACTTTAAGGTAGTTTTGCACATAAATAAAAACACTCAGCATAACTTTGGACGTTAAATATTCCTAAATGTTACTTACTGTTGATTTTATAAGAAACTCTGTTTGAAACATAATAAACATAAAGTAAAATAAGTTATAGTCATCTCAGTGAATTTTTACAAACTAAACTTTTGTAACTGCTATCTAAAGTGAGAAATACTACTTTATGAGTAACTAGCAAACTCCCTTTGTGCTCCTTGTAGTGTTAACTTGTGTCCTTATTATTAAGAAAAAGAGATTTAGGGGCCGGCGAGATGGTTCAGTGGTCTAAAGCGCCTGCTTAGGAAAGCTCAGGCAACTGCAGGGACTGCAGTTCGATCCCCGCCACCACATGCTGCGCCAGCCCCACCACCAGGGCAGGCTGAGCCAGCCATGAAATAAA
>PVKN010035197.1:0-11733 GCA_004027915.1 Capromys pilorides | reverse complement strand
CCACCCAATTTGGCTCACAGCTGTGATCCAGACTACTGTTGCTTGCTATAATTCATCACTCTCAATCTTTCCTTGGGTTAATTTTATTGGAATTCTAGATGGATCTAAGACACTGGGAGCAATTGAGCTTAACATCACTATCTGAATATCAAATGCATTAGATATAGGATAATAATATCATTAAGCTTCTCTTCTAGATGTTTAACAACATAAGTTTGTGGACCAAAAAATTAGAAGAAAAGAAGGGCTACAAGGATAGCCACTATTTTGTCCATAGCCCCTCAAAATCAATGAGGACTCAGGACATAGAGAACCTGTACTTTAACATTCTAGAACTCAGTGGTGTCCCAAAGTTTCTGTTCAAGGAGATTATAGGGCCACAGAGGAATAAGATCAACAATGTACAGTGTGCCTAAGGAGAGTCCTCTAGAAAGAAAACATTTTCTCGGGCTTTCAGAAAGAGCAAATTTGTCAAGCAATGGCTATGACCCACCCAGGTGGCTGACAAAGACAAATTCTACAAACAATTGTACACGGTTTCAGGGAAAATCCTGAGGAGATTTGATTGAATTATCAGATGTAAAAATTCATTTTCTTGCTTTATCTTGGTCTTAAATATTCAGCAGAAAAATCTAACTACAAGGTATAAAAAGTAAAACCATATTAATATTCTGAGCTGTAAAAGGCTCAAGTCAACAACTTCAGACATTGCCAGTTCTGCTGATAATCCACTGCTATTATGGACTATTGGCCTATATTGTGTTATTTTGCTGAATTTCCACACCTACAATATTCAAGTGTCAATGGAACGCCCATCTCTGGCAAAACAAAACAAGAAAGGGGGATATAAATGAAGGACACCTTTGTAGTGAAAAATATATATGCAATGCATTAATTATTGTAACTGTACTACTAACCTGTTTTGAAACTGTCTAATTTGCTATTTCTGATTAAAATTAATAAATATAATTTTAAAACTAAATAAAAAAGATATTGAGAACAACGAAGATTGTGGCTGAGTGTCCCAGTGGGCCTTTCTGTATCTTAGTTTCCTGCTTGATGCAGATGACAACTAGCTGTTCTGAAGGCAAAGGCATCATGCTACCCTGAAGTGGCCTTCAGCCAGCTAAGAACTGAGTTGGTCCTCAATCTTTTCAGACTTTGGTTGTACTGGACTGACCATTTTTGGGTAACTTCTGGGAGCATGGGGCCAGGGACCTTATTAGTAAGGTTAGATTTCAGGTGATAATGCTGTAACTAGTCCTTGACTGCTTATTCAAAACCAATCTGCTTCAATGGTTTTATTTTCTACACTACAAGTCTGTCAGGACTTGTTCTCACACCATCCCTTTCTAAATGGAGAATGTAAGCCTGATGTTCACTTACATGTCCACTTACTCTTATATGTTCCTATCCCTTGAAGAGGGTTTCTGCTCCCTCGAGGAACCCATATTTTGACTGCAGTGCTCTAAACTTCTCCCTGTCCTCTCTGAGGATCCAATCCTTCTGACCAAGTCTTTGGCTCTTTCATGCATGGAGTTTTTGTGAACAGCTTGGCGTGTTCACTTGACAGCATTCAATTGTCAGTGTTTCTGACTTCCCTTTCAGGGATGCATTCTGACCCACACCTCTTAAACATTCACTTGGGAAAAACGTAATTTGGTAAATAAAATGGCTTGACAATAATCTCTCTGTCCACTGCTCTCAGAAGTTATCAATCAACCTACAGTGATTACATGCTCAAGAAAGGTTTGCCTCATGGTGGGTGGCCCCTGTGCACCCTGAGCTGCCCCCTGCCTGACACACAGGGATCTGAAAGCCTTCATGTTATATCAGCTCTTGGAAATTGTATATTATCAAGGAATCTTGGCTGTAACAATCCCTTGAACGTTAGAGGAGCAGAAAGTTGTGTGGGGAAGGGGAAACGAAGCAAGCTATGGGACAAAATCAAGGACAATACCATGAGGATGGGAGGTGTATTCTTGTCTTGATACTTATGGACAAGACATTGGCATGTGATGCCGTCCCTTCTTTGCAGTTTTCATGCTAATTCCTGGAAAGGGAACTGTGTTTACTGAATGTTGCACAGCACTTAAAGGGAATATGACTAACCTCCTCATGGTTTTATCACTTTTACAAGAGATGCCATTGTAGAAAATGGTTGTTATCCTTTAGTTGTACCGCTACCTGGTCCTGTAACACTTGACTGGAATGTGGTCCAAGTGGTGGCCTTTCTGTTCCACCAGGTTGTGTGACACACCAAAGTTGGTTTTCTGTTCCTAGTTTGACCTTGTCAAATATAATACGCTTGATCTATGGTGTTAGTTAAATCAAATGGTGAGTATAGTAATTGTATGGAATGAGAGGGATGATTTAGCTTGGACTGCAAAATCCTGTGCTTCATTTGATGTCCTGTCTGGAGCACATGAGGTTTTTATTTCAGTGACTCCATGGGAATTTTTGCAAGAAGCAAAAGACTATCACTGGATTGGAATCTTTAGGGGATTGTGATTCTATACCAAGAACTGCCATTGTGCTCAAAAACTTTGGAGCATCATTCTCCATGGGGCCATCTCATGTAAAGCATGGCACTTTTCAGGTTTCAAATGTGGCTGTAGATCTGCAAGCCAGGTCTCTTCTTAGGCCAGGCATATTTGGTATATCACAGAGCAGACATTCTACTCATTCATATTCTTACACGTTAGGCATACTATCACTAACTAGAGAATATTTGAGTTATTTCCAGTGGATAAAAACAGCAGTTTTAGTGACTAGCTAAGTACCTTCCTGCCTTGAATTTAGATCAGATTCTTTACATGGGGCCAGAGGTTTTCCCCAAAGGTCTCAGCTTTGATTTTGACTGCTACCCAGTGTCTTAAACCTTTCCATGGTTTCCAGTAACAACATTGATATTAGATTGACCTAAAGCAGTGGTGGAAAACTTTCTGTGGACTCTAAAAGTGGATGACCAGCCCTAATATGGTGTGCAATTGTAGAAGCCACAAAAGATTAGTGTTACCAATACTTAGAGATTGAGTAAACTCTTGTAGGAAACGTTATTCCCCACCACTGCTCTAGGGTAGTGAGTGCTCAAACTGCAACACTTGTTCCATTTATCTATTACATATTCTAGGACAGCAATTAAACCTTCTTGGGTGACTTGGCTTACAAGTGAAAAGAAAGGGTTTCTTGTCAGTGCAGCACATATGTCACAGCTTCGCCACCGTGGACCTAACAAAATGGGAAAGTAGTACAAATGTGAGGCAGTGTGTTCAGAAGAAGAGTTTACTATGTCTAAAACTCCTCCTGTGATACTGATATCCACCTTTTCATGGAGGTGAAGGTTTTATTTCTGTCGTGTCTCATGATTAAATTGCAAAGAACTGGATCAATGCCTTAAATAATTTAGATCCTAGTAAACTCTAACATTAGGTAACTCCCTAAAACAAAGCCCCCAGAACCTTTGCTGATGCCATATGTAGTCTCAGTTATTTCAGGTTGCCAATTGTTTCACATGTGGTGTAGACATCAGTCTTATGGCAGATGTAGTCAATAGGAATCAAAATATTTTGAGATCAATTTCTTAGAAGGCAAACCAACAGCTCTTCAAGTAGTAGAATTGCTCAAAACTTTTTAAGGCAGTACCGGTGGGAAATGCTTCTTCACCAGATCTTTGTCCAATAAAAGAGCCTGCCATTGTGAGCCAAGATCAGCAGGTCAGTGGCAGAATTGAGGAACAATTTCTGAGAGTCACACCTGCAGGACTGTGGGAAATGTTATTTTACTAGGATAGATTATTGATTTTTACTGTGAATCCTGTTTGAATTGTCAGTAATTTTAGATTATGAAGAAGGCCAAGTGGGTTCCAGTCAGACTAGGAGTCGAACAGAGGTAAGGACATGGTGTTAATCAAAGCCATGGTGAATATTTTAGTACTGAAAGTTGATTAGACAATGAAGAGTTGGGCGGGTGAGATAGCTCAGCAGACTAAGCACCTGCTTAGGCAAATGCAGGGAATGAGGTTTTGCCCTAGTACCCTGGAACCCTGAGTCTGAGTGTTGTGGGTACACTGGGGATGGAGAAAATAGGAAGATCTCTAGGAGTCTGAGCTGTGTAGCGAGACCCTGTACCAAATACCTGCTTAAAAAAGAAAGATAGCAACAAGTTTCCTTTGACAGTCAAGCCTCATTATACTGATATAGTGTATCATTGGATGAAAGCACACTGGCATGTCCTTATGAGCCAGTATTTCTACTCTCTGACATTGCAGTACCCTGAATTGGGAGAGTAATGTCTGAATTTTAGGTGAGGCAACAAGATGAGTCGTTATCATATGGTTGGTTAAAATTGTAAATTGTCAAGTGTCTGGCGTCTGTTTCTAACATTCATTCAGATTTCATTTGGTTTGTCTGCTGGGCCCAAAATGAAGAGAGTGATCAGGCTGTGTGCTTTGCCCATGAGCTCAGAGAGAAGGAAGGGCAAAGGCAACACAGGGGCAGCCTGAGGTGTGCTAGCCGATGGGAATAAGTGAGCTCAATCTGCCAAGATTCTGGAGTGCTGGTCCATTTCCATTGGGGAATCCCGAACTGTGCTTTCAAGTGTAGTAATGAGGACATTAGGGCAGAATGTGGGATCCCGAGGGGTCAGCTCCTATGGGGATTCTTTGAGCCTGAATATTTCCCAGCAGTACTGAAGTTTCTCTGTACACACTATTGACTGTACCAACTCCAAGCTTGAAGCCAGTCCTACATCCATGATACTTCTCACAGTACATCCCAGGGCATCTTGGGAATAAGAATGCTTCATTTAGTAGTAATAAAGTATTTGCTGTGAGTTCTCTTTCACAGCCTTCTCCAGCTTTTCCTTAAGCTGTTATTTGATTGACGTGGAAGGCTTCTGCTTTATGTATCAGGAAACCGGAAGCTTTCCTCTCCCCTTTACTTTTGACTGGCAAAATTCTCTTTGTCCAAGGAAAATACAGGCTAGAAAATGTACCATTTATGAACTGAGCTCTTCCAGCAGTGAGTGTGGATCTTTTCGGTACACATGGTTTTCTGTGCCAAAGTATATGGTTGAAGCAAGTACTTTATCCATGAAACTTCTCAAAGTATATCCCAGGGCATCTTGGGAGTAAGAATGCTTCCTTTAGTAGTTATAAGGTATTTTTGTGTTTATCTTTCACAACCTATTTCATTATCTGTAGAAAGCATTAGAAACAGAATTTTTGAAACTTATTTGATGGAATTATGCTGCAAAGTAAACATCAGAACTGATGTGGGATTGAAAGCTCCTTGAAATCACTTTGTGCAGTGTGGAGGTGACACTCTCAAGGTCTCTGAGCCATGACAACCTCACCCATGACAAGTCATTTGTGAAAACTCATGGATTGTCTGTAACCAGCATAATTGGTGAGACCGCACTATGAGTCCCTCATTTGTGTGTTTTTGTGGTACTGAGGCTGTGTGAAGTGTGGCTGCATCAAGAGAAACATGAGAGTAATTCAATGTCTTCAATGACCAACTAGGTTTCTCCTCTTTATATGTTGACTCCATGAAGATGCATTTAATATGTGAAAGAGACGAATGAAAATCATTCTTCTCTGCAAACCACTAGGTTGTCAGTTACATGAAGTAACAATGCCACAGACCCTAAGGAGACATTCTTAGTCTTGGTGCAGCTAAACAATTGGAGGCCATTGTTCTCAATGTGAAATTTCATGAGTGTATCATAGGAGAAAACAATTTTTATGGAAAATCAGAATGAAGTAAAATGATTATTGTGGGCCCTAACCTGATGTTTCCCTAAGTTTCCCTTTGTCATTCCATCAACCGCAAAATGCAGCAGAGCCATATGACATCAGTTGCAAAAACTAGAGCTGAGCATTCCATGTGAGCATTTGATGTTTTGAAATGCCAATCAAGCACATGGTAGATAATTTCTTCAGTGACTCAAACCTGTTAATCCTGAACCAGTGAAAGAAGCAGTAATCAATAGTTCTCCTGTGAGCTACCTGGAAGCTTCTAAAGGCTCTAAAATTGGGAAGGGTTTTCACCACCAACTTCACTGAGTAAAGGATTTCATTGGGGAGGAGCTTTACCCTCATTGTGTATGAGTAGCTAATCATGAGGACTTAGGAGTAGGTTATCTGGGGTTGCTAAGCTTTGTGGCCACATCCTGAGGTCAGGCGAGACCTGAAGAAAGAGTTTCCTCCTCATGAGGAATCACATGCATACCTTAGAGTGGGAACTGGCGCCAGAAGGTACAGGATATGAATGGGTATAGTCCTTTGGGAATGACAGTACTATGTTCATCTACAAAATTGTATTTTGAGAAATTTCCTTGAGTAAAACTTAACTTCTCTGGGTCTCCATAAGTAGCCTGATGTCCTTGAACACCAGGCCTCTTGATGTGCACATGCCTAAGAAAGAACACACTAGAAATGCCAACTAGTTGTAGTAGACACAAGGCACTTTGTCCTACAGATTCAGTGTTCATTTCTGAGGTAGCATCAATAAGCAACATATACCTTCATGCAGCTTTTATTAAACAGTAACAGATCTGTTGCCCAATTGAGGTAGAGTTGTGTAGCTAGTAAATGCTGGAATTAGTTCTCCTGTATAGATGTCTTCCCAGAAGTAAAGCTAAGTATTTCCCCCAAGTAGTGTCGGAGTCCTGATACTGGTCACCAACACTAATAGTTTCTCATTCTCAAACATTTTTATAGCCTTTGTTAGTTTTACCAAAATACCAGATTATTTTGGGAGAAGCTCAAAGGAGAAGACAACCGTGGCTCAGGATCCCAGTGTGGGATTCCTTGTGTAGCACATTCTTCTGTGTGGTTGTGTAGACATGCAGATGTTTGCTTTCAAAGGGATTAATTCTCAGAGCTCGTGGTCATGTAGTAAAAATTGTGATTAATGTCTTTGCATTTTATTGCTACATACATGGTCTGCTGGGTTGACAGAAATAACTTAGGGGCAAAAATATGGAGAACTCGAACCTTGCCACACTTATCAGCTACGGAAATATTGCAGGAAGTTCCATTTGTAGGCTGTCGGTCCCTGTCATGGGCTCGATTTCTGTATTAAGCTCTATCCAGAGGTAAGGATCCCATCACAAATTATTCAAAGACAGGCTGAGAACTCTTAAAAAATCTAAGGTCCTTATTTATTCAAGAGAGCTGATCCAAAGGTCAGGAGAATTTCTCAAACAGCAGGTCTTTCTAGAAACAGAGTCCTGTGGATTTGTTCTGGGTTCAAGAGCCTGTGATGAGAATGGGGAGGATTTATAAGGATGAGCCTTGGTGCTGTGTATGGGAAATGATGTTGCAATCGCCCTGGGGATGACTTTCTCTTGCTGCATCCTGATTGGTCTCTTCTTGTTTTTTTTTTTAAAGGAAAAAGGTCTTATTTATTAACAATTCCATTTCCACTATTTGCCAGTACCCAAATCACAAAGTTCATGAAGTTGCCTCATCTGGAATTTTGCCAATATTTCCCAAGTATCTTCCAGGATCACATAAAATGAGATATAATAGGAAATATGATTTTCATGGTAAACATATTTTGTTTAAAATATTGTTTTAAATACACACTTACCATTCTGTTTGTTGTTTTTGAAATTTCAAAACTCTAGTGTGATCAACAGCACGAGGGATTAAAAGACCAGGTCAGTAGGAACAGTGTTTTTGATGCCTTTCCACATTTTATTATTTTCTTTTTTCTTTGAGACAAGCTCTCACTATGCCATTCAGGCTGGCCTTGAGCTCATTTTGTAGCCTGGGCTGGCCTGAAACTAACAACAGTCTTCCTGCCTCAGCCTCCCGAGTGCTGGGGTTACAAACGTGTGCCATCATGCCCAGCTCCACATTTTCATGTCTTGAAACAGTGAAAAGACATTCTTACTTAAAGTTTGTGTTTGAAACAAACATAAGTCTAAAATTTTTAATAGAAAACCTTTTTAAAATTCAGATTTTCGAAAGGCATAGTAAGAAATATCAAGCAACCATGTGTGGCAAACTGTAAACTAGGACAGATGTGCCAGCTGGTTCATCATAGAGCCCAGCCATGGCTAAGCTGTTGCTGCCCAGTAGCCGCCACCACTGTGTCACATGACTCACTACTCTGTGATCTGCTCAGTCATGAGACGTAACATCATCTGAGCACTGTGGAATGTGATGCTTTTGCTGTGGTTGAACCTTAAAGTCCCCATAGTGTCTGCACTGGTGCTAACCAGTGGCACTGTCGGAAATGGTGACAACTTAATAGATGGGGCCCAATTGAGGATGAGGTCATTGGGGGGGTGTCCTTGAGAGGTGCATCAGGGGCCTGCACTCTCTCCTCTAGCCTCCCATGAAGGGAGCAGCTCTGCCTACTACATGCTCCCCACCAGTGTTCTGTTCACCACAGGCCCTGAGCGACTGAGCTAACAACTACGGTCTTTGCCTCTGAAATCATGTACCAAAATAAGTCATCCTGCTCTGAAGATGAGGGATTAAAATATTTGTCACAGCAGTGGGCAGCTGACCAATGGTATCACCGATACTAGGCTCAAGGCTTGCCCAGTCCATGTGTGAGCTATGCCCATCTCCTCTCAGCCTCCCAAACCAAGGTGAGTAGGAAGCTGTGGTGGCCAGTGGCTCTAATAACAAACTAGTAGTATCAGTATTAAATATTGGGAGCATTTGTGTAATATGTTATCAAAAGTCTTTCCTTTAATTTTGTCTGACAGGACCCAAATTTCAGTAAATAATGAAAGAGGAAAAATAAACAATCAGTAACAACTGGTTATAGGCTGAGCAAACCCAGGAAAACTCTGTGGGAAATGGTGACAACTTAATAGATGGGGCCCAATTGAGGGTGAGGTCATTTGGGGGGTGTCCTTGAGAGGTGTGTCAGGGGCCTGCCCTCTCGCCTCTAGCCTCCCATGGAGGGACAAACTCACTCAGCTCTTCACCACACATCTGGGCCGGCAGCAGCTATAGTTGCTACCAAGACCACAGTCCCACAGATGTTCACATGAATATTTCATACAGAGGAAGATACTGTGTCACATGATCTTGTGGTCTCACAAGCCCCACTTAGGAGAAGCAAGTCGAGAATGATTATTTGTCTCCATGAGAGCTGTGGCTCTCAGGCATAATGTCCAGGTACTCACTGGAGACCTCCACGGATTTCATGGGACATTTGCCATATCTAGAATTTAACCTAATAAAAGCACTATTGTCTAGCAACACAGGAAACAGGAACCAGATCACAGGGCCAGGATGTCAACATCAAAAGATAAGTGCTTCTGATGGAGATTTCATCAGTAGTGTGGTGAGATGGACATGGAATCAAGAGCTAGCCTGATGCGCTAGGGAGCCCCAGATCTGGTACTGAGGATGCTGGGGTACTGCTAGTGTTAGGACTGAAGGATCTTGAGCCCTGCTCTCTCCATTTGGTTCTGACTAGTGGATTGGAGGCTCATCCTGACATTGTGTTGGACTCATTTCCTAATGAGGCTACACTCAAAGGTATGCAGTAATCAGCTACATCACGACCAGGTTCCTTTAAATGCTTCTTGTAAACCCGCTCCCTATGAGTTTGGTATTCGCGTAAATAATTATAAAGTCAAGCACTCCTGAGCACAATTTCTTTTGTTCTCTGGCTCTTTTGTGAGGAGCTCCAGAGTTGGTGCTGTCAAAACGCACGGTGTTATCCCAACCCACTCAGGGAGACAGAGGACGCTCTGCCTTGGGCTGGCGTGAGCAGTCACTCACCTCCTGGGCCTGGCTTTCACACCATGAATGGATGTCTCCACCTTGGTATTTTCCATCTCCCCTCCATGAGCCCATCAAGAATTCACAACGTGTTTCCAGGAATTAAAACGAAAAAGTTAATCCTGCAACTTTTTTTAAAAAAAATTCAAGTACATAAAAAATGTTCAAAACCTTAATGTAAAAAGTCATATTTCCACATCAAGCCACCCCCAAGGCATCTCCAGATATCCACTCGGCCCTGAGCAGCATTTGGTGACAGGGTGGGAACATTTGCTGCAACCCACACACCACAGCTGCCAACCTGAGAACAGGAACCAAGAATGTGTGCCCTGTTGACTGAGCCCTGTTCAAGCCTTGCTGAGGCCAGTCCTGACTAAAATGGGCTCCAGGCAGAAGAGACAACATGGCCCTATTTTTGCCTTGCCAGCTGGGAGTTCCCACACCAGCCCTGAGTGTATGGACCAACACAGAACCTCACACTGGGTCAAGAAGATTCTGCCTCCAGATCCTGCATGAGCCACCCTTCACACTGAGTCATCCTCTTCCCAGAACAAAACCTGTCTTCCCCAATGAAAGCAGCTCCTGCTTGGGAAGTTTCTTTTTCCTGAGTTGGAATCAGCTGGGGTAAACTTCACTGGATATAAAAATTTAGGAAATAGGGAGGAAACATCTTGAGTTCATCGCCCAAGGTGCAAGGCCTTTAGAGGAGCCATGCTGCTGTAACCTGGGGTGGCTGTCGAGACCTGTGCTCAATTGAGGCCAGCATTTCTTAGCACGTGCAGGAGCCTCAGGGTGAACCTGACCCCAACTTCACTTCCTCTTCAGGCTGCATGACTAAATCTTCAAGAAAGAAAGTTCCCTCACATTTAGGTGTTTTCTTTGTTTGTTTTGAGGTAGTATCTACCTTTCTAGTTCAGGCTCAACTTGATTTGTGGTTGGGTGGGGGGGAAACAGAATCACCATGTATCCTATAACAAGTTGTTTTTGAGTGTCAGGAGAATGGCTGACATCTACCACTGATTCCTGGGCTGGGTGGGGGCTCACAAGAATCAGGAAAGGATCCTTTCAAGTCCAGGAGCTGATGGACTGTGCTACTCTACTGTTAAAGAGCTTCCATGGGCACAGAACAAAATCTTCCTGAGCATAAAAGCAGGTTGGGACATCTGCTTCTTCTTCCCAGTGGCATCTACTTGTTGGCTTACATTGTGGTTGACAGCCATGACGATGGACAGAATGTCCTGCCATCTTAGGACCAGAGACTTCAGATGATTGCACAGAGACAGAATATACTAGATACACTCCTTCTTTTGCCAAAAGGACAGATAGCCAGGGTTAGTATCCAGACCAAGCAGGAAAGCTACCTCATCTAGAATACTACCCAGAGAGAACGGGACACACACTCAGGATTCAGAGTATCTGCCTCAATGAGCGCAGAAGGGTGCATCACTTCACCTTGACAGGCGTGGATGAAAAGAGCTTTGGCTTGTGAACTAGCCCCTGGCACTGCTGGGCTGTGAAGTGAGATTTGATCTCTGGTGGGGCATGAAGACTCTGTCTGAGATGTAGACACCTCCAAACTCTCCATGGGTCAGAATGCAGAACACAAAAAAGTCCCCATCAGCGTGACTCTTTTGACTCTTTTGCTCCCTCAGAATCCTCTGCATGTCTTCTCTAGTCACATCATGGTTCATGTGCACAGTAAAGCAAAGCCACTGGAATGCAAGCTTCAGGTTCTCAGCATCCGTGTGCATCCCCTTTCACTCATCCAGGCCATCGAAGTAGTAGTTGATGATGATGATGATGATGCATAGCCCTCTGTGCTTCTGCTCCACCCTTTACACATGTCCCTCCAAGAAAGCCTGAATGAACTGCTGAATGTCTGAATGGGAAAATACTTCTTCCTCTCGATTCAGGGACTTCATTTCCCTGTCTGTAGAATGTGTCATTCCCTAGGCAGCTTTGTCTCTTTTGTA
>PVKN010035196.1:0-11680 GCA_004027915.1 Capromys pilorides | reverse complement strand
TTTGATATTCAGAAAGACAGTGATGTTAAGCTCAATTATCTATGTTATAGAGTAATAGTATTACAAATCTTCTCTACTGGAGGGTTGAGAATGTAGGTTAACAGACTAACAACTGGAGAAAAAGAAGGGCCATGAGGATAACCATCATTTTGGCTCTAGCTCTTCAAGGTCAGTGAGGACTCAGGATATAAGAGAACCTGTGCTGTAACATCCTATAACTGAGTGATTTCCCAAATTTTCTGTTCAAGAAGATTATGGGACCTCAGAGGAAAGGAATAAATAAAGTATAGTGTGTCTAAGGAGAGTCACCTAGAGAGAAAACATTTTCTCAGGCTTTCACAGAAAGCAAACTGGTCAAGCAATGGCTGTGACTCATCCAGATGGCTGACACTGACAACAGTTCTGCAAAGCACTGTATATGGTTCCAAAGTTAATCCTGAGGAGATTTGACCTTGGAAAATACAAAAGATGAAAGTTTTGTTAAACAGGTCATGCTTTAACTTGCCCTCAATCAGTCAGCAGAAAAGCTTAACTATGAGGCATAAAATTCAGAACTAGATTAGTATGATGAGCTGTAAAAGGCTTGGATCAACAGCCTTCAACATTGCCAGTTTCACCAGTAACCCACTGTAATTATGAGACATTGGAATATGTATACAACTACTTCCTCTTAGTTCAAAGAGAATAAAATTTTTTTTTTACTTTCTTTCCTTACCAATATCAATCAGAAAATTTATCACGTCTACACTCTGTGCTCTGTATAACTACTGGAAGGACAACAATATGCAATGTGTCAATTATTGCGAATGTACTACTAATGTGTTTTGAAACTAAAAAATAAATTAATTAATTTAAAAAAATAGCATAACCAAGGTGCAGTGCTAGGGACTGAACGCCTCTCCCCTATTTGTATACTGAAACCTGAACCCTGATGTGATAGAATTGAGAAGTGGGGCTGCTGGGAGATGATTAAGTCCTGAGGTGAGGGGCCTGGTGACTGCTATTCATAGGATGTCAACTGTATTAGATCAAAAAATGTCTAGCAAAAGAGCAATTACAGAGTTTAGAAATGATAAAATGACACAAGGTCAGTAGAAATTGACAAAATGCAGCTTTTAATAATAAATGTATTTTGTACAATTATTTTTAGGAGAGTAGTGGAAACAGGCAGTTGTGGAAATGTCAGGCATGTGTAGCACAACACTTTATTGTAGTGCTCAAAAACTCTGTCTTTTGAGATGCAATGCTTTTCTTTATACAAAGCCCTTGAAATTATTATTATTATTATTACTATTATTATTATTATTTGGCTGGCTCAGGCTGCCTTCAGGGCATATCCAGTAAGGTTTGTCAAGCTGGGGATTGAACCCCAGTCCCCTGTGCCTGACTGCATTTGCCTAAGCAGACACTTAAACAACTGAGCTAATGCGCAGTCCCCCAAACTCCTTGAACTGTTTACCAGATTGTATCACTGTGTATAGAAAATAACCATTGATAATGGGATCATTGTTGGGATAAGAATGATCAGAGGACACCTATCAAGCAATGTGGATTTAAAAATAATAAAACTGTGTATTAAAACCTACAAAAAAATAAATACATGTCTAGCCAAGTATTACGGCATGCTCTTGGGTATGTCTGTGCTGGTCCTGGAAGTATGTCTTTGGTTTACTCAATATGGCCTTGCACCATTCTTTTCTGGCTCCGTTCTCCTGTTCTGCTTCTCAGCCTCATAAGTATGTTTTTTCTGCTAAGCCCTTCTGCTTTCAGGCTTCTACCTTGGAGCTAGCCAGCTGCGTGCTGAACCTCCTGAAATGGAGAGCTAAATTAAACCTGTCCTCCTTAAAAATTTTGTGTTGGCAGTTATGTCTCAGGCATGGAAAAGTCCACTAATACTGATTTCCTGAAAGGGATTTGATATGCTCTGTAGAGAGTCAAAGGAGCACATTGATGCCTCTTACCATGTGGATATGCCACATGAGATAGCAAGAAAGTGCTATCTATAAAAATGGGACAAATTAAACACCTAATCTGTCACTTTCTGTCCTTGGGTTTCCTAGACTTCATAACTCTGAGAAGATAACATTGTACTGTTGTTTAAAGGCCACTCAATCTAAGGTATTTTGGCAAAGCAGCCCAAACAGACTGAGGCACAGGAGACTTTCATTTATCAAGGTAGGGGAACTCTGAAGTTGTTTGTAAGGAAAAAGATGTGAAAAGGAGACAGAATGTGGGTATCTTCAGAAAGGGAAAAGAGTAAGATCACAAATAGAGGGTGTACACTTACAGAGATTCCTTCTAAGAAGTATTGGGGTGTGGTGTAGGTGAACACATTTAGTGGTCACTATCATTAAAGTCTTTCCCCTTTATATTCCCAACCATGAAAACATCATCATATTACAGAATCTCTCTCACTTGTTTGTTAAGGACTGTATGGTTTGTATCTAAATGTTGCCCCAAGGTCTCATGCAGCCATAGGCAGGGCTTCCTGGAGGTGGCAAGGTCTACGGTGCTGAATGTGGATTGAGTATGTGTGATACTAGCCCACTAATTGGTTTATCATAGTTCTGGGTGTGTGTGTATAGCTACCCAAAAGGGTTATAGCCTGGGAAAGATAAAAGGGAAAGAGAGGCTCCCTTCTGCTATCGGCTGCTCCCTGTTTGCCCTTCCACACATTATTTCTTCTCTGCCTTGCCACTCTGCCTTGGAGCCATCTCACTATGGACTGAAAACTTTACAAACTGTGAGTTGCAATAAGCCTTTCTTTATCTTTAGGTGTTGAGGGTTTTATCTCAGCAACTATAAAAGTAACTAAGACAGGGACAAAGTCTACATGTGCACCTCTAACTTCCTTCTGAGCATAACATAAGATGTGAGGAACTCTGGCTGTTCACATTCTCCAGACTGAACAACAGGTGAGCAGGCCCTGCTCTGGATCCCATTTCAACCTTGACTACTTGCACTTCCTCTGCAGTGTCCAACTTCCCTGCTGGCTCTCTCTGATCTCCTTTCCAAGCTTTTTATTCACCAGCTAGACATTTTTATCACAATCAAAAGCTCTAGCAGATGCCCCCCTTTAACTGGGACTCTCGGTAGGTTTATTACCTGTTGCAGGACTCCCAAATGCCAAAATAGTGCTCTGTGCAATATTTGCAATATCTGAATAATGGCATTGATGAAAATATGTTCAACAAAGCTAATCTGTATTACTCTGATCAAATATTACAAATATTAAGCTATTTTCCTTAAAAGTTTTTGGATTGAATTCTTTAGATGTTTATTTTAACTCAAGATGAGGTTTGAACACAGATTTAAGAGCTCTGTATTTTGACCTAGTTTCAATTTTGTCTTCACCAAGCACATCATTAGCACACTGCAAACCATGAAGTGGTAATACTGGTAAAGTTGGTTAGTAAAGCAGGTACAAAGCTGCCTTTAGACATTTATCTGGATGGGATGGTGCACATCAGCTCCTGCCACTGGGACATCCCCGGGGCAGAATTATTTATCTGCACAACTGAAAAATAAATCTTACAGGACCCATATAAAAGCAAGCTTCTAATCATGGACTGGTGAGCCAGCTGCCCGCATGCAGGCAAGTTTAGCTGCTCATTAGAGGATGCCATTTGGAGAACAACAGCTTCAAACAAACACTGCCAAAAGAGAAAGGGGAACTTTAAAGGGCCCATCTCAATAAACAGCAGGCCCTGTGGAGCTCACAGATCTGGCTGTTGAGGAAGAGTCACTCCTGTTGTGAACTTTGATCCTCTCATTGCATGCTGAGAGAAAGGCATTCACTCTTTCAAATTCTCCATCTTTCAAACAAAAGGCAGAATTAAACTTCTGAAGGTCTCCCTGTGTTATCTATGATTAGCCTCACTTCCTGTCCAATAGCCTCTTTACCTGTAGCTTTTAATCTGCTACCAAAAGATGAACACAAAACTCAAATGCATGCACTCAAACTGACCTCTTATCTGACAATAGGGCTCAGAATGTATTAAAGTAAAATGAAGTCAAAAATGAAACAAGTCTGGAAAAAAAAAGAAAGCTATGTCAGACACATGACAGAATGTGTTTGTCATCAAGAATTCGAATCTGGTCTGATCCCTTTTTGAGACAGACACATGTGTTTGGTCCCTGCAGCGGGCCAAAACCTGGGGAAAGGGCTATGTGAGAGTTTCCTCATTTTCACAGCAGCCTCAGTCCGCTTCAAAAAGTCAACTCCAAGATCCTTGATTCTCTTCGATTCTTGACCTCCAAGCCAAGTCCCACTGACATGTCCCTGAAGGACAACAGCCCCACAATGAGAAGCTTCCCAAAGAAGTTTCATCTCAAAGCAAACCCAACTTTCATTTCCTAGAAAGAAAATACTAAGAACAATGGAGGTTATTTGCATGGTTCTCAGCATTATTCACCATTAGGATGCACCCGCGATCTCCATCTGTTCAACAGTAGTGACCAACACAAGCATGGGAAAGAGGAAACAAGTATACCAGTTGAGTCCAGAGGCACCAAGGTAAGAGATGCTTGAAAAGTTTTCCAAACTCCCCAGCCACAGAAAGGAGAAGAGAGCCAGCGAGATGGTTCAGTGGTCTAAAGCGCCTGCTTAGGAAAGCTCAGGCAACTGCAGGGACTGCGTTCGAACCCCGGCACCACATGCTGCGCCAGCCCCACCACCAGGGCAGGCTGAGCCAGCCACAAAAAAATAAATAAAGAAAGAAACAAACAAACACAAAAAGCAACCAAATAAATAAATAAATAAAATTTAAAAAAAAAAAAAAAGAAAGGAGAAGAGACGTGGCAGATAGTGCCTATGTGTTAAATCACAGTCATCACAGAGAACTACTGTCCTGATCTGGTGTTGATAGTATCTAAGAAAGAAAGGACTCAGTTAAATAATATAAGGATTGTAGGGTGTGTTTTTCAGTTCTAATCTGGCCAGCTGATGCTGTGGAGATAGGAGACTAGGGAGTGAAGAGGCTGACTGGGGAAGCAGATGTGACCTAATAAATTACAAGATCCTGGACACATGAGCAGAGCAGTTTCCAAAAGACCTGCACATGGATTTCTCAAGAGAACTTGAGCAGGTTTTCAACAGAAGGTCCAGACCTGAGACATAAGACTCTAGAACCACCTCTCAGGACCCGTATGGAGAAGTTCTCATGAGTTTTCTAGAGATTTGCACAACACACGTGAAGAGATTGCTAGTGTAACTTTCCATGAGAGCCCACACTGTTTTCACAATGCAACATGTACTATCATTGTTTCTTTTACCTGGTTGGGTTCACTTTATTCAGCCTATGCTCTCTCTACAGAGCCGGTTTCTCCCCTATACTTCACTTTTACATTCTTAAGTAGACTTTGTCATTTTTTATTAGTCACTCTATCCAATTCTTTGTTCCAAAGGCAAAGAACTTGGGATCTAACACCAGAGGGAGAGACAAGCAACCCAGAACCTGGTCATATTTAATCAGTGAGCCACTTTTAGAAGCTAGCTACACAAGAACACTGTGATAAACAATGTAAAGGAAAGGAACTCTCATCAATATCCTCCAACCCCAAGAATAACAGAAATTGTCATAAGACATTTCATTTCTTAATGTCAGTTGTATAACCTGTCAATGGGTAGAGCACTGCTGTTAACAGTAACTTGAGCTTTGAATAAAGATATAAACAAAGTATAAGGAAGCAGAATAGCTAAAGCTAAGACACTTTCCACCTCCCCTTTTATAAAAGTTCTCTGTTTTATGCCGTTTCACTAAAATGGCATAAGCTCCTTGAAGAATGCTTTTTCTATACTTTTTTCAGTTTAATTTTCTGTGTCGCTCATTAACTCTAATACAAAGATGCTCAATTTAAAAACTGAAGAAACAGCTCAAATATCTGAGAAACACAATACAATGCACATGGATAACTTTGCAGTACACCACTTTAGAGCATAAAGAAACCTTACATTGCTCCACAAAATGCCTCATTTCATAAATGAGAAAAACCTTGAGGTATCAAGGTATAAAATATAACAGTTTCTATAAATGAAGGTGACCTAGTTTGCCAATGACAGAATGTCTATTCTGGCCTGATCTTTTTTACCACTTTCAGAATGTAGTACCTTGTTTAAAATATCAGATTTAAAAACAGAGTTGATATTCCAAATTGTGTCCAGAACAGTGGAGGGGCTTTAGTTATTTTACTAAAACAAATACTTCATGAAGCAAGATTGTAAAATCTAAAGAGAGAGAGAGAGAGAGAGAGAGACATGGTTTTTGTCTGCAAAAGGTAGAAGTTCATTCTTTCTATTTCAGTTACCCTTCTCTCTTTGCTGGGACAAATACCAAACACCCAAAGTGAAGGAAGGAAAGGTTTATTTAGCTCACAGCTACTGGAGGCTTCAGTCCATATTCAGCTGGCTCCAAGGTAAAGTAGCACATTGCAGAGAGCAAGTTTTCATGGCAGTGGCAAAGAGCAGAGAGAGTAAAGGGAGGAGAAGCAGTCACACTGGCTGCAGAAAAATCATGTGTCTTCCTTAAATTATATTTAGGTTGTTTTCCCCAGGCTGGGTGCAGTACTCACACTCATAATCCCAGCAGCACTTACACCCATAATCCTAGTGGATCATGAGTTTATCACAAACTCTAGACATCTGCCCTATGACTGTATAAGGCTTTGTGGGGACAACTAGGCACAAACCATAGCCCTATCAAAGAGCAGTTAAGCTTATAATTGCTGTGGCTAACATACCCAGTATCAATAACTGATCTATCAAGGTGAACTGAGCTACATCAGAAAAGATGTTCTCCTGAAGCAATGACTTTCCTCTTCCTAAACGAGTTCAAATAGAAGCTGAATGTCACAAGTCAGAAAAAAATGACTAAAAATGAAGCCAGGCCTGTTCTAGAAGCTTTGACTATTTCACAATCAGCTCTTAGAACAACCCATAAAGGTAAATGTCATCCTCTCTTTATTCTTAGCAGGCTGAGATTCAGAGTCCAAGTAGCCTAGCTAAGGTCCCATGACTGACCATGAGGAAAGTCTGCAGAATTTCAAAGATTGTTAAATAGCTGAGCTACATCAGGACCATAATAACTCCTGGTTCTTCCAACCAGTCTTATCAAGTCTGGGTATTTGAGATTAAACCAAAACAGAAGGTAAATTCCATGTAGTTCACAGCACTGGTACTTGACCAAGAGTTAACAGATCCAGAAAGAAACTGAAAAAGAAATGGAAAGCTCAGCATTCAAACTCACATCTCTGAGATTCCAAAATCCAACATCAGCTGTTTTATTGGATGGGTATAAGCATGTCTCATCTTTTAAATTTTGTGGGTTCTATGGCTCCTCCTTCGTTTTGAGATTATTCTGCAAGACAGAAAGTAAAAAATACAATAAACAACATTCCTCAAAAAAAGAAATAGAGAAAAATTGCCCCCATAAGTATAGCACTTTAAAAAGTCTCAAGTTTATATTTGATTCAATTTCACCTTGCAAACAGAGAGTGCTGCCTTTTGTAGAAGTCTGATACAACTCTGGTCCCATGTAACAAGAGTTTATTTTGTGATAGCTTTATTCATCCATCATTTTTCTGTATGCCAGGTTTACAAATTAAGCTTGGAAAATATGCAAAGCAACCACTCTTGTCTATGTTTACAGACTTAAACTTAATCCCCTTATTAATAATGTTTTACTAATAACATTATCACATTTCTCCTCCCTGGACTTAAAGTACTGTAAAATAAACTTCACTAGCAGCTGCTGTTATTGACTCTCACTTGAGTCAGCCCAGGGGACAGAGTGTCTTCCATAGCAATTACTTTTTTTAAGGATTCTACTTTTTCTGGATAAAGGACTTATTTTAATATTAAGAAGAAGTCATTTACAGATTAGCACTTGATTTTATCATAATAACATGAACCACTCAGCCTTTCTTAAGGACTTGCCTAATGCATAGATAATGTCTTGCTCTGTCTCTAATTATACTCAAATCTCTCTAGACATTTTTCAAGTAATCCTTGTATAGGAAATAGGATGGTGTCACTGTATATGTCCTTCTTCAAATGCCACAGAAACCCAGAAATTAAATGTTTGGGCCACGGTAATCTCTGAAAACCTAATGAATCATGTGAGCCCATGCGTAATACATAGACACAAACTCTTGCAAGCACTTCCTGATACAGTATTATTATAGGCAGCTAAGTTAGATAGAAATTAATGTATGGTCAGAGAGGGATTGGGCTTCAAAGGAAGTCAGGGGAATAAAGACATCAGAACTGTAAATGGAGGCACACCTGAAGAAAGCCAGGCCTCAAAATAAAAATGGAATGGCCAGACCTACATGCCTTACAATAAATCGAGATTATACTATAATTGATATCAACCAGCCAGTGAAGTTCAGATAGATATTAGGCACCCAAGTGAGTGATCCGAATCTCTGGACTCATCTCTTCCCAACAACACCTTTGTTCTTTCCAGGTATACTTAGTCCATGACCTGCTCCCCTATTCGACCAATAGTAGCTAAGCAGTTATACTTGTAATCCCATAGGTTGCTGCCAGCTTGATATGTCTGGTACCCATATCGTGACTTTGTTGTCTAAAATAATCCCAACATAGGGCCTTGGTGGTAACCCACTTCTGGGACCCTTTCTCTCTCAGGAGCTATTTCTGTTGCCCAGTAAAAATTTTCTACTATTAACCCCCTTTGTCCTTTGTTCAGAGGACATGAATTTGGCATATGTGTTATCTGGCAGGTTCAGAGTTATATTTTCCCCATGTCAGAATCAGAAATATTTCTTCATACAGATACAGAAAGAAAAATCCTGAACCTAGTTTCCATTTTCTGAAACTAAGTATAGGCTGTTATCTTCACCTTTTCCCATAAAAAAAAAAATTTAACATTAAAAGGATAGAAATAGAATACATATAGCCACAGACTTCTATAAGTCATACAAGTGTGGAATTTTTTCTACATGTAATAGACAGTTAATCTGTGGTTTAAATGAAGGACAGATGGCAGTGCACTAGAAGTCCAGATTTGACAAAGTCTGTCAGTGTCCTCCACTCCAAGCTAAAACAAGAGATAATTTTTTTTCTTGAGGCACATGACATCACCAAGATACCTCTGTGCTCGTGACTTTCTGGCTATTCCAGATGAGGCAAATCTGTTACCAAGCTTTTATTCTAAACTTGATGTGAGAAATAATAATCATAATCAGAATGCAAGGACCCATATTCTGCAGTTCTTTATTTACATGAATCAAGTATTTTATACGCCACAACACAAGACAAATACTGGACTGACCAGATAGCTCAGTGAACTAAATTGCCTGCTTAGTCCAGCTCAGGGACCAGAGTTCAATCCACAGCAAACTGTGCCAGCCCCACCCCCAGGGCATGCTGAGACAACAATTGAGTCTGTGTGGTGGCACATGCCTATAATCCTAGCGCTTGAGAGGCTGAAAACAGGAGGATCACTATGAGTCAGGTCTACATAGTGAGATGCTGTAGACCCAGCACTAAATACACAAAACAAGAAAGAAATGCTTGCCATTTGCTGGTAATACCCCAAAGTACTGTATGGTTAATCTATATATTTAATTGTACTTTTAAGAAAAATAATATAATGCTTTCACAAAGCTCTATTTATAGGTGAAAGTCTTAAATTTGTTCATGAAGCCCACAAAAGGAACTCTTATTCTAACAAGTTTTGTCTTAATATGATTTCTAAGTACCATGCCAAAAAATTTCTCCCAAAAATAAGGATAATACTTTCAGACATACATAATTCACCTATTTCCAACTCTAAAAATAACTTACATGTATATTGTGAAATTATTTTTCCATGGCAATTTTTCTTTAATTTTATGGAATACATCTTCTTCCCATGCATAATTCCACGTAGCATGGACTGTGTGTTGCCTGTAACATCTTTATATAAAAAGTGTGAATTCCTCCCTGTTGTTAACATGATCAACTGTGTATGATAAACTGTGCATTTTGGTGACTCAAATCTTTCTTCTAGCCAACTGCATTCTCCATATACCAATGGCAATAGGTTTCAAAATTAAAATACATATTTATAGACTCATGTATAGAGCCCATCAAAAATGTATACAAACTTCAGCAGTTCACTATACTAATAAATGTCTGGAAGCTAAAGGCTACCACTTTGATCACCTCTTGTAACTGTAGAGACCAAAAATAACCTGTATTAATCTCATGATGTCTCCATAAATTACAACTGTTTAGGATCTGCCATATCCTCTATACCAAAAGGATCTTGAAAAGTCCTACAAGACCATTAGCATTATGACAAAGGCATTAAAATAATAAACCATCGAACCCCACTTTACAGTAAAGTTTGGCTATTCCATTGCAAAAGATAACACAATGCACAAAAGTTAGAACAGAGGAAAAGAATGACAGCATAAAAATTTTAATATTCTTAATTATTGTTCTTGTTCTCATTTATCTTATACTGGAAATTGAACCTGGGGCACTGTACCACTGACCTATATTCCTTTTTCTGTGATTCTTTTCCATTTTATTATTTTTTAAATTTTATTAATTTTAGGAAGAAATAACAATTAGACAATTGCAAAACATGTTAGTAGGACAGCCACAACAATTAATACAATACATGGTGTAGTCTGTATAGTAGTTGTTCAGAGTACAAGATGCAGACATGATAACTTTCTAAACAATATTAGTATAAATATTTCTTCTCATTGAACTCAGAGAAAGTAATTGTATGGATAGGCCAACAGTCCATAACAGTAGTGGATTATCAACAAGATCCCATTTTATTTTATTTTATTTTATTTTCAAAACACATTAGTAGTACATTCCCAATAATTGATAAAAAAAAAAAAAAACTGTACATGGTTTCAAAGTAAACCCTGAGGGGATCCGACTGACCTTGGGAGATACAAAAGTTACATGTTTTGTTATACAGGTCTTGATTTAACTTGCCTTTAACTACCCAGCAGAAAAGTTTAACCATGAGGCATAAAACGTAAAGCTAGATTAGAATGCTGAGCTGTAAAAGACTTAAATCAGAAGCTTCCAACATTGCCAGTTCTGCCAATAACCCACTACGATTATGGAATATTGGAATATATATATATTTTTTCTCTTAGTTCAATGAGAAGAAATTTTTTGTACCAACAATGATTAGAAAAATTATCATGTCTACATCCTGTGCTCTGTATAACTACTATGAGAACCTACAACCTTTTCTGTTTTATATTTTGAAACAGGGTCTCAATAAATTGCCCAGACTGGTCTTCAACTTGTGAGCATTCTGCCTCAGCCTCCCAAGTAACTGGGATTATAGGCATGCACCACCATGTCCAGCTCTCTTCCATTATTCATAGTTAATGCTTTATTATGTTTCTATTTGAAGATAAATCTTGTCTATCAGTGCATTAATTGAAAAATTTGTAACTTAACCATAAAATGGAAAAATTTTTTCTATTTTTAAGAGTAACAAAGGGAAACCCACCTCAAGAACAAGACATCAAGACAAAAACAATGTCTGGACCATAAGAAACCTGATTTGACCTATTTCAGAAAAAATAAGAGACTGTCATTCTCAAATTTTGAAAGACATGAAGTAAATCTTAATGGTAGAGGACAAGAAAGAAGTGATGAAATAAAACCTGGTTAGTTCTTTATATATGTGTCACT
>PVKN010035195.1:0-11678 GCA_004027915.1 Capromys pilorides | reverse complement strand
TTAAAGGTATTATTTTAAAATAAATGAACTCTGCAGAGTGAGTTTGGTCTAAGTAAAACTAGGAAAAGAAGTTTACCCCATATAGTGTAGAAAGTTTTCTTTCTTTCTATCATCCCCTTTTGCTTTATTTTGGTTATTGCTTTAATTTTTTGTTCTCTTTTTCAGATATACCTCTTTCTATTTTTCAGCTATCCTATTTATTATATTCAGAGTTAATATCTGACTACTCCACCTTAAATTTAAGAAATAGGGAACATTTCAGTTCCACTTATTTTCCTTTCTGTTTGTGATGTTTCAATGTGTGACTTGTAGATTTGTGATTATTTCACATAGGTGCTATTATTTTTGTTTAAAATTATCAGTTGTCTATTGCAAAACTGAAGCAAAGAAAAAACTAATTTTTAACACTTAGCTGCTTGATTACCATTTTTTTTTTGTGTGTGTGTGTGCTACATTATTTCCTGTAGATCTGAATTTCCATATTTAACTACTGCTTAACTTTTTTAAACAAATGTATCTGGTACAAGGTCTTCAAGCAGAGCTCAGACTCACAGCAGTTCATCAGTCTCGGCCTCCCCAGTGCTGGGATTATAGGCTTTTGCCACCATGTCAGGTCTCATCGATTGACTCTGTGTGGCTGGGGGCAGAACTGGTGTAGCATGGGGTGCCAGGAATCGAACTCTGGTACCTGAATTTGTCTAAGCAGGCACTTAGTCCACTGAGCTACCTCACTGGTCCTACTGCTCAACTTAAAGATGCTTTAAAAGACACTGTGAGTGTGTGTGTGTGTGTGTGTGTGTTGCCAATCGGCGGATAGCAAATTCTATCAGCTTTTTAAATCTAAAACTGGCTTTATTTCACTTTTTGAACAATAGTTTTGCTGAATATACACCTCTAGATATACATATTTTGCTTTCCTTTAGTGTCTTGAAGATATCAGTCCTCTCTCCTTCTCCATTTTTAAATGAAATGACGTATTACCTATTACTATTCCCTTGTGAAATCTTTAAGTGCTTTTTAGTGATATCTTTACTTTTGTATATGTGTATTTAGCATTTTGACTATGAAATAGCTAGGTGTGATATTCTTTATGTTCATCACAGTTTCTCTGAACCACCTGAGCCACTCAGCTCTTGTTTTTATGAAATTTGGAAAGTACTCTTTCAAAATATTTTTCTCCCTATTTTATGTGACTCCTTACTGTGAAGTTACTATTATGATTTATGCATGTAAAATGTCTCTTATGTTTCTATTTTTGTTTGCAGATGAGTCTTGCTATATAGTTCAGGCTGGCCTTGAATTTACTGAGGCATACAGACTAGCCTCTGACTTGTGGCAATCCTCTTGCTTCAGCTTCCCAGGGCCTGGAATCACAGGCATGCAGCGTCACACCTGGATGGAAGAGTGCACTCTTGTCTCTGACTCTTCCTTCAGCTTTCTGCTCCCTGGCCGTCATGTGGAGCATAGCTCTCCTCCACAATACTATTTTACCATGTGGTTTTTATCTTGGAATCAGTGACCATGGACTGAACCTAACAAAACCGTGAGTTACAATAAACTTGTTCTCCATGAATTTGCAAGTGCCAAGTATGTTGCACCATCAGTAGTGAAGTGACTGACACCAGAGTGGCGTCATTGCTGTAACTGTGCCTGACCATGTGATTTGGAAGACATGGAAACTGGTTCATAGGAGGAGTTTGAAAAGGTTTGGAATTGCTACCTAGAGAAGGCTTAGAGTGCTATAAGCAGAGTAAGTGGAGATGAATGGGAGATTCTGGTCAGAGCTCAGAATGGCAGAAGGCTGTTAGGAATGCTTATAGTAAAAACCAGGGTCATGAGGTTTCAGGCAGGAACAAGGACTTCCAGTAACAGCTGGACTGGAAACAACGTGTGTTACATTTTGATGGAAATTCTGTGTACATTTTACCAATATTTGGAGGTTCTGTGGGAGACTGAGGGCAGTGGACTAGTGCATCTGACAGGAAAAGTTTTAATACAGTCTAACATTCAGGCTATGATATGGACTTTGATAGCTGCTTCTAGCCGGATCTATAGTGTGAATCAGGAGCGAATGGCATAGGTGAATGATTGGAAAAGTTTGCAGTTTTCCTACAGAAGAAGAGCCTAAAAAGCTGAAGCAAAAGCATGGATGCCAAAAAACTTATCATTAAAAGAAACTAAGTGCTTGGTATGGGACTAAGCAGATGTCTTGAGTACATCCCCAAACCAGTGAGACCCTGCCATCGAAGGCTCAAGGGTGCAGAATGGAATACCTTTCATTTGAGTAGAGGTTCTGGGATGCCTGCCCACTCAGGGCTGCCTAGGCAATGTGTGTGGTTAGCCTAAGAGACAGAGTTCATGTGGTCTGCAAGCAGCAAGGCTGTAGGGTTGGGGCTGCCTAAGCTGTTTCCAAGCCCACATTCATCACCTGCCCTGCCTGTGGCACATGCCGCTGCAGCACTTAATCTTTCTCTGTTGGGTCTTTATTTTGTCTGTTTTCTTTCTATTCTCCCATTCCTCCTATTTGGAATGGGAATCTTTATCCTGTGCAATTGTATGTTGGAAATGTTTAATTTTCTTTTTTAATTTTTATAGTGCCTCACAGTTAAGAATTTGCTTCGAGTCTCAGAGGAGACTCTGGACTTGAACTTCTTAGCAGTCCTGAAACTAAGACTTCAGTGACTCTTAGAGATAGACTAAATGCATTTTGCACAATGAGACAGACATGAGCCTCTTGAGGGTCAAGGGTAGAAAGTAATGGTGTAGACCTAAAACTTCCTCCAAGTTCTCTGATTCAGAGGTAGGTCCCTGGCTAGAAAAGGGAAGTCACCATGGAGTTGACTTGGAAAGGTTCATTCTTGTCCCTGGCTTCTCCCTTCTCTGCTTCTTCCTGGCTGTTACACAGCGAACAACTTTCCTTTGCTATGCTGTTCTGATATGTTATGTCTCTCTCGAAGCCAGCCAACTTTGGACTCAATCCACTTAAACTGTCAGCCAAAATTAACCTCTCGTCCTTTAAGTTGCAAGTTCTGGGTGTTTGGTATTGTGTCCCACTGTACATGGGAAAGTGAGTGATATAATTATTTAATAAAAATATTAAGGCTCTGCTAGATGAATGAGTTTGAAGGTGACACATGTTTATAGTTCTAGCTCAGCCAGAGGGAAGAGAAGCTTCCTGAGTACTCCGGGCACTGACCTGAGAAACCAGAAAGTGAGGACCACTTTCCAGAGCAAGGTCCTGTCTGGACACCAAGCACAAAATGTAGGTACACCCTAATGAAAAATTGTAGAAGACAATACATTGGTAATCTTACCTGTCTGCAAGAACAAGGTATCAATGTCACTTAATAACAAGAGCCAATTGGCAAGGCTCTGCTAATTTAAGTATTGTTTTCCTTCTGTCTTTCAGATTGTGTACTTTTTACTGATATATCTTCAAACCCACTGGTTTTGTTTTGAAACATATTATCTGTTTCTAAGGCCATCTTGTGATTATTACTTTTGGATATAATACTCCATTCTATAACTTCCATTTTGTTTTCTTGTAGCCTGACTGAGGTTCCTCATGTTCTCATTTACAATGTGCATGTTTCCCTTTAAATTATTTAACGTATTTATGACAGCTGTTTTAAAGCCCTGGGGCATTAATTCCAATTTATAAACATCTCAAGGTTGTCTACTTTTTTATTTGATTGGAAATTACCTTTGCCTATTTTTCTTCATGTGGAGTGATTTTTAAGTTGTTGTCTAGATATTCTAGATTCTGCTTTTGTTATTAAATGACATTGATACCTTGTTCTTGCAGACAGGTAAGATTACCAGTGTATTGTTTTCTACAACAAGTTGCTGGAAGGGTCATCATTTTCTGAGGTCCTGGTCTCTGCTTCTAGAACATAACCTTGAACACTGCTTCTGCAAGAAGAGAGAAGCACTTTGCTTTCACATGACAGATGAAAAAAGGATGAAGAAGGAAGATAATTCTTCCATCAAGGCCTTATGTAACAGCATTATTTAAACTTAAACACCTCTCAAAAAGCCAGGCCTTGCTATACTGTTGCATCAGGATTTATGTTTGAACATAAGATTTTGAAGAGGCTAGAAATATTCAAAGCACAGCAGAAGGAAATCACACTCCAGAGGAATCCTGTGGCATGGCTAGATTCCCCCCAGAAACCAGTGAGGCAACTGCCCTCTGGAGAGAACAGTTTTTCTTGAAGCCCCTCTCACTGCCAAAGGCTTTATGAATCCCTCCCTGATTTCTTCAGCCTGAGGGGACTGTGACGGATGCCCCTTGAAGGTGGAGAGGTGAGGATCACTTGCTAGCCCTGTTTCTCCAAGGCAGCGAACCTTTCGGAGTGCTACTGGTACGCAGCACTGTGTTGATTGCCTGAAGATCTTTTTAAACCTTGGAGTTTTGCAGTTAGCTGATGCACTGAAAATAAGTGAGCTAGCAAAGCCAGCTCCCTACTCCTTTCTGATGGGATTCCACAGGCGGCTTCTGTGCAGATCCCATCCTGAAGGTCTCTTCTTGCCAACACCACACTGTCCAGCCATAGGTATAGCCCCTTGCTGGTTTTTTCCTTCCCCTATTTTCTGAGGTACCAGGTGACTCATGTACTGCTGGCTCATGTGAGAATGTTGTCTTTTTTGAAGCTAAAGCCAGACAAAACATTCTCTCTCAAATTACCCAAAAGGAGTCCTCCATTGCCTAGACTTCAGTTATATTTCTGTGTGGAGGTCCGCCTGAGCAGCTCTCTTTAAAAGAAAAGGGGCTGTCTCAATTTTGACTGAGCCTGACCCTATTCCCTCGTATTGAAATATAAAGAGCTGGCTAGGACTCCTCATTATCCCTTCAATTGGTATTAAGCAGTGTGTAATGGTCTAGCCAGGTGCTGATGATAATTTTTGAAGATGGCACGCGTGTTTCCCTGATTACAGGACAAAGAGCCAATGCTCCACGGTGTCAGCTGAGAGCGAGCCTCGAGATAGAGGCTATGACTTCCTGGGGCATGAAAGATTACACGTCAGAGCTGAAGCACCAGACCCCCAAAATCTCAATTGGCCTTATTGGTCTAGCCGAGGTGCTGGTGGTAAATTTTAAAGATGGCACGCATGTTTCCCTGATAACAGGACGAAGAGCTGCTCCACGGTGTCAGCTGGGATTCAGCCTCAAGATAGAGGCTATGACTTCCTGGAGCTTGAAAGATTACACATCAGAGCTAAAGCATCAGATCCCCAAAATATTAGATGCTATCTCAGTAGCATAATGCAAATTACTTCCTTTGTAAATCTCTAGATATGGCGGACGTGAATACAGGCCTTCAACCTAGCCCAGCTCACAGCTCACCTTCTTCCCACAATTCCCTTCAGAGCTCACCTTCCCAAAGTTCCCTTTCAGAAGCCACTCCCCCTTCTCCAGTGAATAAAGCCTGAGTTCAGGCCTGGGTTGCTCTCTTGGTTCCGGAAAGCCATCTTCATGGTTAGAGTTAGGGCCCCTTGGCTCCCCAATAATTATATGTATGTCTTAATGTCTTTGTTATCGCTGTGGGTTGCACTGGGAGTGGTAGATTGAAATTAAGTTGGTGAAATTCCAGTAACGGGTTTTAGGATTATAAGCTTAGACTTCTTGGGCTGAGACAAGAACCAGGAAGGGACTCTGACATTTCTGTTCTGGTCTGTGCTTTGTGGGCCACTAGTTCAACAACTCTTAGTGAAAGTCTGTGGTCAAAGAATATTAGGAGGGGCTGGGGAGATAGCTCAGGGGCACAAGTGCCTGCCTGGCAAGTGCGAGGCCCTGAGTTCAATCCTCAATTTGGAAAAAAAAAAATTAGGAACTCAGGACTAAGTCAAGTAAATCAAGACTACTTATTACAGGCCTTCTCGGCATCTTTATTTTGCTCCTTTGCATGTTGACTGAAATAGTATTCCTTCAACTTAATTGGCTGCTCCACTATACTTTCACAGAGCATCTTCTCATGGGATTGGTCTTCCGCCCAGTGTATGTGGAGAAATCTGGGATTTGAATGCACCACTAATCAGACCTGTCATTTACCAAGAGCCCACTGATAGCCTGCAGCTTTTCCACAGCCTTTCCTGCATGATCTGTGGTCCTTAAAACTCTTCCTGCAGGCAAATGTGGCAGGTTCAGTTCCACTAAGTGTGTGTGCCTGTGTGTCACCATTTAACCCTTTCATTTTCACTACAGGTTTCTGCTGGCTCCTGAGAGCAGAGAACATTAGCTGTCTTGTGTTTTACTGCAGTACTGGGGACAGAGAGGAGAGGACATAGACATCATTTGTACCTCAGTGCACCCAGCATGCCAAGCTCTGCAGTGATCTCCTTCTGACAGAGTCGTGTTCAATACTCTTATTCTGGCAAATGGGAAAACTGAAGCCCAGAGTGTGGAAACTCTGAAGCTCTGGCACCAATCAGGGAAGAGTTGCAGACACAGCGCCTTCGAGTGCTCAAGTGTGGGGGCCTAAACAGCAGGGATTACTAAACATGGCTGCATTTTAGGATCACTTGGAGAAATTAAAAAAATCTCGCTGTCCAGAGTGCACCCCAGACCCTTGTGTGGAGTGGGAGTTTGAAAATCTCCCTGGACAGTTCCAATGTGGGTCAGGTTGAAAACTTGACTGCACTTAGATAGCTCCCTACGGGTCTCCCAGGAAACGCAAGCATTGACAGTGGTGTCCCAGGTGGGGCAGGGAGGGTGGGAGAGGGCAGAGATCAAGGTGACTTGACCTGAGATCAAGGTGTCTTCCCTTAGCAAGGCAGATCTGCTCACATCTGTTCTGCTCATTGCTCCCCATAACAGCTGGAATCCCCCAAGGGGGCAGGTGTCACAGGCTCATTTCCCAGCTTGTTGAGCTGGTGGGACCTGTGGAGGTGGGGCTGAGTGGAGGGAGATGCATCACTAGGGTCATGCCCTGAAAGGCAGGTTCGGACCCTGGGCCCTCCTGGGTCTTTCTGCTTCCTGGCTGTCATGTGGCCAGCAGCTTTGTTCTTCCAGGCACCTCTGCTGTAATGAGTAGCTACATGAAGGCCCAAAACAACCGGGCCAACTGGTCATGGACTGAGACCTCTGAAACTGTGAGCGAGAGCAAACCTTTCCTGCTTGTAAGTTGATTGTCTCAAGTATTTTGTCATAGTAATGGATAATTGATGAATAGACGGTTGTAAAGAACCACTGGGTCATTCATAAAGGGCCCCACAGCACTTCTTGACATTAGTCCCTTCCACATCAGATGGGAAAGGAAGTATCTATCCAGCATTACAGTAAACCCCTACAGGACCAGGATTCAATCCTCATCTCCTGACTCCAAGCCCAAGTTCTTCAGCCACCCCAAGCTGCCAAACATTTACAAAGTTTTCTTTGTAAGTGATCCAGCACCTTTCATGTCCCCCTCCACATATGAAATGCCCTTCTCCATCTTCCAGGCCAATCCATGCTCTCCTGTGGATCTGACTGTTTGTTTTGGGGTTGTGCAAATTAAGCAAGGATGGCCGGTGGTCATGGGGCATTTTGGATATAGAGATTATGTAGGGGGCTATGAGCTGGGTGGTGGGGGAGCTGCTGACATCTAATTAGCCTTCATTTTAATCTTGATGCAGCAATTATGACTTCTGAATAGCAGTGCTTGTTATTGAGGATGGCCGCCTAAGCAGTGCACATAATTATTATAATTACTGTGTACCTAATGATGCCTAATAAGGAGGAACACTGCACAGAGGCATGGTGGCAGCACAGCCTGGTGGTCTGGGCTCTGCAGGGGGAGCAGTCAGGGGTCCGATGAGGCTTGGGGGCTTGTGCAGTGATGCCAGGCTTCTTGTGTGCTGGGGACCATGGTCTGCAGTGTATGAGGGAACAGAAGGCTCCAGGAATGAGTATGATGGCATCGGCTCAGAAGCAGTGAGTGTGGAGGAGGGGAGCCAGAGCCCTCCTTCTTTGGCTACTGACTTCATGGTCTTAGGTCTGCTGTCCTGGCGGCTGACCTGTAGGGACATGCATGGGAATGGCTGGTGCTTTTAGGACTGGGTGCGAGGATGTGTTTTGCATTGGTGTATTCACTAAAAATAACCAATGCTTTTTGTGGGGGACTCCTATGTGCCAACTACTTTACATTAATTATCTCATTTTTTATGAAATTTTGTAATAGTGATAGATACCATATTTTTAAAAATCTGAAGCCAGGGTTGGTCAGATAGCTCAGTAGACTAAAGTGCCTGTTTAAGCAGAACTTAGGGACTGGGGTTTGATCCCCTATATGTGGGGCTGACCCTGTCCCCAGGGTGCACTGAGATGGCAATTGACTCTGGGCATGGTGGCCTATACCTGTAATCTCAGTGCTTGGGAGGCTGAAAACAGGACCATTACCATGAGTCTAATTTACATAGTTGAGACTCTGTAGACCCTGTACTAAACACATTATTATTATTATTATTATTATTATTATTATTATCTCATTTAATTCTTGTAAGGCTCCTATCCCACTGTTGAAGGATTAGGATGATCCCAATGGATCAACCCAGTATAAAATACAGCTAGCATCTATAAAGCACCTTAATACCTGCCAGACACTACACGTATATAAATGAAAAATAAACATTGATATTTATAGAACACTCACTATGGTCCACTTTGCATTAATTATCTCACTAAATCACATATGAGATATGCTTACGATATTTATGATGCACAACATGTGTGTGAGATACGTTATAGGGGATATACATAATCAATAGCAGGATTTGAATCTGGGTAGCAGGATAAGGCAATGGACAGAAAGAGGGATAAGAGGAGGAATCTGTTTTCAAGAGGCCAGACAATGAAGAACTTATAACCACGCAGTGCAAGCAAATTTGAGTGCCGATAAGAGGAGCTGGGTCGCTATTTCTGCAAACCGTGGTCTAAGAAGTGTCTTGGCTAGTGCAAAAGCCCTAAGGCAGGGCTATGCAGAGAATGGTCAAGAACAGCAAAGAGGCCAGAAAGCTGGGAGCGGAGGGGGTGAGTGAGAGAAGGGGTGAGGAGCCAGGCCGCCTGCGGCCTCACTGACAGCAGTGATGTCTGGTTACTTTATTCCAAGTGTGTTGGGGAAACACAGGAGGGTGTTGGGCAGGACTTCTTGCCTCAGGAATCTCCTCAAGGCCCCTCGCAGGGATCAGCCACTCCTTGAGTGAAAGTTCCGGCCTTGTCTGTAGACTGATGTCCGTAAAACTGGCACGGCGCGATTTCCCTCACCTTCACCTGCTCTTGGCTCTCAGCGCTGACGGATCTCACAGCCATGTGACTGGAAGTTTGACTTCCAGTTACTAGGAAAGAGGTTCTGACGGACTCATCTTCTGTCAGGGGATCCCACCCCTCCTGCAGAGTCCAATCAGTGGGCTGGGGGTGGAGTCTGGTAGCGGGGGCAGGGCCTCTGGTAAGGGGCGCGCTTCCGGTGTTAATCAGCTTCTCCAAGGTCTTGGCACCCTGAAGTCACAAACCCTCCGTCTGTTACCTTCACTGCTCCTAGTGCAGAATGGGCGCTTAATGAAAGACACAGTTCAGATGATCTGAGTTCTGCCTCTACTCTTTCATCTAACAGCTGAGGGACTTTGGGTAAATCACGATTTTCTCTCGTTTTCCTCATCCATTACATGGGAACAGCAGTGATACCCGAGGTTGTAAGGAGGCATCTCGCAGGGGAAGCAAAAAAGCATGAGCCCTTGCGTGCTGGGAATCTGGAAAAAGACTGATACTTCTACTGTGCTAATTATAACAATTACCACCCGCTTCCTGCCCCGGATCTGCCCTTTCCCGCTGCCTTCTCCCCAGCCCCGCCTTCCCCTGTTCATGCTCTCGGCTGCTATGCCCTGCATGGACCTGGCCTCCCACGAATCGGATATTGTCCCCTCTGGCAGAAACAAGACTTAGCTGGCCTTGGTCAGAGTCAGTTGTTTCATAAAAGTCCGCAGGGATCTGTGGAGGCCATGCAAGGGCGGGTGCTGGCTGCTTTGGCTTCAGACACGGGCAGCTCTGGCTGCTGGAGCTGGGCCTGCCCTTCGAGGGTTTGTGTTGTCCTGAGAACTGAATCACCCGGAATCCCAGGGACAGCCTTGCTGCTGTGTGTGGGGCCTTGGAGCTATGAACATCTAGAAGGAGCTACATCTTCGTGGTGCCGTTCTTTGCATTGCAGGCTGTTTAGCTGTTTCTAGGTGACAGGCAGTAGCACCTCCTCTTTCAGATGTGACAATCAGAAATATCTTCAGACAATGCCAGTTCCCCCTTAAAGGCAAAATCACCCCTTCATTTGAGAGACATAAAGAATAGAGCTTGGAGCTGTTTTCTGAAACAAATCCTATCAAGCATGGTGGGCAGAGGGTGAGCCCTGGCCACAGAGCATTGTGTCTCTGGGCACAGGTAATGAATACCCTAAGGGGTGACAAGTGGCAGCTGCTGTGAAATCTCTGGCAAGGGGCACAGGGAGTGGTGAGGAGGGAGGCCTAGGTGCAGCCAGGCTAGGGATGACATGAGGGTGATGGGGAAAGGTGGAGCAAAGGCCCTGGGGCTTTTGAGTGTTGGAGACACAAGGGCACGCCTGGACACAGGCTGAGGGCTTCTCAGGGCAGGAATGGATATAATAATAGGAGCACCTTTTCCCTTCAGCGCCAACACTGTGCCAAGTGTTGTTCACAGCATTTCATTCACATGATTTCATTTAATGAAGTTCCCCCAAGACCCTCATGGGGTGGATTGGACGCCTACCCTCATTTTGTAGGAGAGGAAACCAAGGCTCTAGATATCTTGGGGTTGCCAGGGCCACACAGCCCATCATATAGGTTCAGGTTGCAAAACCCAGGCTGATGACCATGTGGCTCCAGTTCTGTCCCCAAACCACCACTGTGCAGGTGAGGTGGGCACATGAACACAGCTCTGCATGCTGGTCCCTGCCCAGGTGTGCTCTGATCGCAAAGCATGTGGAAAGATAGAAGGAGAGAAACAGGTAGACAGCAGGATTTGTGGGTGAAGAGGGCCAAGTGGGGGCTCACTGGTTGGATCGGTTGGCTTGGGGCCGCCACATACCACATACCACACATACCACAGTTGTGCGTCTTACCCAACCAGAATTGATTTTCTCATTGCCTCAAGGCCGATAATGCTGAGGGCAGGGAGTGAGCAGGACTGGCTTCTTCAGTGGTTCCTCTTGGACTGTGAAAGGCATCTTCTTTTTGTGTCCTCGTATGGTTGTCAGTTACTCTGTCTGGCTATGCCCAAATCTCATCTTCTAAGGACACAGATGGGTTTAGATTAGGGCCCAATCCAGTGACCTCATTCAACCTTAATCATCCCTTTAACGGCCACATCTCCTGAAATGCCACATTCTGAGGGACTAGGGACTAGGCATCCAATAGGCATTGGAGGACACAGCCCAGCTGATGACACTGGGCTAGTTCCTGGAGCCCTGAGTGAGCTGCCGATGCCCGTGAGGCCTGGAGCCCAGAGGGCAGAGCATGGCCACATCCCTGTCACCATCCTACTTGGGGATGTCGTGGAGTGGGATCAGGCCCCCAGCCCTGGGACTGGCCCCACAGGGTGTCCCCTTTCCTCAGAATCAGAGGTGCACCACACAGCGCGGGGAGTGGGGATCCTCCCCTTTCAGCTTCCCAGAAGCAGCACTAATTTCTCCTGATCCGGG